>PVKA01051733.1:0-12050 GCA_004027165.1 Ctenomys sociabilis | reverse complement strand
TCAAGGTATCTTAAAACTATCTCATTCATATTTGTACTTCAATAAAACAAAAATAAAAAATAAAAATAAAAAAAGAATGTGTGAAGATACTGACCACCAAACCAGCACTTCCAATAATTCTGAAGGATGTTCTTAAAAAAAAATAAAAAGACTGTAAGTTCAAATTTTGCATTAAAGTGATAGTAGCAGATGTAGAAACTAATTGAAATAAACATGAAATCTTCCCCAAGGGTATCAAAAGCAATTAAGCAACATTAAGCAACAAGGGAAAGGCAGGGGACATTACAACTGCCAACTTGAAATTACACTACAAAGATGCTATGATAAAAACAGCATAATATTCATAAAAAAAGAAAGAAAAACAGGCCCTATGATCAGTGGAACAGAAGATAGAGAAAAAATTATAGTCACACTCAGCTACCCTGTCTTTGACAAAGAGACCCAATACCATCACTGTAAGATAACCTCTTTAATAAATGGAGTTGAAAAACTGGCTTTCCACATGCTGAACATAACATCTAGACCCATACTTCTCACAGTACACTAAACTGGAATTAAAATGGGCCAAAGATCTAAATATTAAGACAAAAAACAAATTTGTGCTGAAGGATAGAATAAAGTAAAGCTCTTTAAAACATAGGTACAGACAAAGAGTTTATGAACAAAGCTCTGACTACAAAGGAGACAGCACAAAGAATCAATAACTGAGGTCACATAGTATTAAAAAGTTTTAGGACAACCCATGTTTTGGGCTCCATTCTATGTCTTTGAGGCAGAAGTTATCTCTCAATAAATAGTTCCTACTCTTTGAAACAAAACACATTTAAAACAAAAACTTTTACACAGCAAAAGACAACACCTACAAAGTGAAGAGACAAACCAGAGAGTGGGGGGAAAATCACTAGTGATTCCACAAACCAAGAGCTAAGATCTAGATTATATAAAGACTACAAAGAAATCAGAGACTCCCCAATTTAAAGACCCAATCCAAACATGGGCATCTGAAATAGGCACTTCTCATACAAAGAAGTACAAACATCAAATAAATATATGGGAAAAGTTTAACATCCTGGTCACTCATGAGCTGGAAATTCAAAGAACACTGAGAATCCATCTCACTCAGGAAAAAATGGCTAACATCAAGAAATCAACCAATAGAAAATGTAGGTGAGGCTGTAGGGAAAAAAGGAGCCTTTCTCCACTGTGGTGCAGAGTAAATTGTACAACCACTATGAAAATCAGTATGGGTGCTCCTCAAAAAACCAAACATAAAAGGTTCTATTTGGCCCAGCCATTCTCCTAAGCATCTTCCTAAAAGAGTTGACACATCTTATCACAGTAACATGTGTACATCTGTATTTATTTATAGCAGCACAATTCATACTAACTAAATCTTAGAATCAGCCCACATATCCATCAATAAATGAATGAATAAAGAGAAAATGATTTTCCTGTACAATGAAGTACCATTCTGCCATAAAGAAGGCTAAACATGAGACATTTTTAGGTAAATGAATGCACCTCGGGAACATAATTTTAAGAGAAATAATTTTGAACACATATAAATATCACATTGTTTCTCCTGTGTAAGAAATCCAAAGTCAATATAAGGAACAAAATAGAGGCTAGATATTGGGAAATAGAAAGAAAATGTTCAAATGGCATGAGGCACAAAGAAGGCAGTAAGGGTTGGGAAGGAAGGAAACAGGGATTTAAAATGGAAAGAAAAGAATGTAAATAAAGTTTTGTAAATGGAGAGAGGAGAAAACTAGGAAATAATAATTAAGAAATATTATGGACAAGTATAAGTCCCCAGTGATGAATCTGATTATTATGTATGGCAAATAGTAAAAACTTAAAAAAAAAAAAAAGATTGCATGCCCAGGGTTGTTCAGCTTATAAAACACTAAGTTGAGGTTCAAATTCAGGTCTCTCCTAGACCAGAGCTAATATCACTAAGTATTCTGCTCCCATATCCTGGCTGAGCAAAAGAACAATAGCAACAATAGTAATTTAGACACAAGTGTCAGATGAATGCTTTGCACCAGCCCCTGATTTAAATGCTTTAAGAGGGTCAGATGTAGGGGTGAGAACAGAGTCACTGCCAAAACCAGTTGATAAAATATGTGTGCTCCATCACAACAGTGCAGGCACAGCATGAATGCTGCATGTCTCCTTCATCCTCCAAGGATGAGGGAGGCCTCCAGACTGAACATCCAGCAGCATGAAAGGGATACAGCAGTGTCATGGTTCATACACTATGTCAACCTGAGAAGTTTAGAAGTTTAATTGAGTGACTCAGCACAGAGCCAGGATTCTTAGTTTGTAAACATCCCCGTCCTGTGCCAGAGGAGGGCATGGAGGCTATGCGACTTCTACACCTCCACCCCAGGATAGCTTGTTTGTTTATAATATAAGGAGGGTAGAGAGGCTGGCTAGAAGCCCAACTGCTGCCCTTTTCTTTGCTCTTCACTGTTTTCTGCTACCACGAACTGCTGCTCTCTGCCTTCTGCCACTCTGCCTGGGAGCCAGTGGGATATAGGCTGATAACTCCACAAACTGTGATCTAAAGAAACCTTTCCTTTCTTAAATTTGGGGGTCAGGTATTTTGTCCCAGCAACAAGTAAAAAGTAACTGAGACACACTATGTATTTGATAAATAGCTGCCCCAGGCCTTTGAGAGCAGAGGAGGTGTTCAGAACAGAGGGTGGAATTCGGTACAGTCATCCTCAAGAATAGCAAAAGCCCATATGGGTGCATATCAAATGCCTCTTGTGCACATGATTTGGCCATCTTCCTTCCCACCAAGCCAGATACCCATTATTTCAAAGTTGCAGAATATAAATGATCCCTAATGACTTTCCACTCCTAAACTAGAGAATGAAAGGTCACAACTTACCTGGTAGCCTTGGGAACCACCTCAGTACTGATGGGCTTAGCAACATCCTTTGAATTGTTTAAATGACCATGGGTTCTCTGGCTTCTAAACTGGAGCAATATAGGCCTGAGCTTATGGGATAATTGTGGTGGAAAGGATAGGAATGGAAGTGACAGAAGGGGTGTAAGGGAGCAGGAGCCATATAGTAATAATCAGACTAGAGCAACACCCTAGGTCAAACACCCTCAATAGAGCACAAAAGGAGTGTGCGTGTTTGTGTGTGTGTGTGTGTGTGTGCGTGCATGCGTGCGTGCGTGCGTGTGTGTGTGTGTGTGTGTGTGTGTGTGTGTGTGTGTTGGGGCTCAGGTGCAGGGATGTTATTGCTCTCCCTAAAAAGAACTAAAATCCCTACTTGTTCTTCTTACACCAAATTATTAACTTTTTTTATTCAACTGTTCACACAGCCTTTCCCCACCCACTTTAGTTAGCATATTGTCAAGTGCTCTGGCCTCTGCAAACAGCATTCCAGGAACTTCCCAGCATCCACAGAGAGGGAGGAAATGCCATCCTTTGGGTAAATGAGTTGCCCACACATAGGCAGCACAGCACTCCGTGCTGAAATTCTGCTGAGCCTTTTAATTTAATCTTCCTTTGGGATTCAAAAAGCATTTCAGGATTTTTCAGAACCTGGATCTGGTACAGAAATCTAATTTTGGACATCAAGGGGTAGAAGTAATTGGGCTAAGTTAGAACAGATCCTTTAACTGCCTCAGAGAATAAAGTTGTTCTATTTGACAGTCTCAAAGGGAAGCTGGGTTTATCATTCTGTAAAAATAGAACAAATTTATATTATAATAATTTTAAGTTCTGTTTGCTCTGCTAATTTTTAATAGTATGTGTGGAAAAATAGCTAAAATGGAGTAAACACTGGAAAATTGTACAGGTCCAGCTATTAGTCAAGACATTTACTTTCTTTGTGAACTTTTTTTTAAATTAGCACAATAAGTATTCATTTACTATTATAAGCTTTTAAGTCAAGATCTGTTTTGCTTTGAATTTCAGTTATTTGAAATTTCTACATTAGTTTAGTCAACAGATATTTATGAAGCATCTAGTATGAGCCATACCCAGGTTAGCAAACTGCAGTCCAAGGGCCACCATCCCTTTTTATAAATAAAGTTTTATTGGAGCACAGCCACCTGCCTTTGGCTAGTATGAGGTAGCCCTGCTTTTACACTATAAGAGTTGAATAGTTGCAACCAAGATCAAGTAGTCCACAAAGCCTAAAACATTTACTACCTCGCCCTTGCAAGATAAATTTTACTGGCCCCTGTGGCATGTGAGAGGTTCTTAATTAGATCATAGAAATCACAGTGAATAAGAACAAAAATACATCGCCAAGGCCATGGACGTTGTAGTTCATTGTATAAATGCTGGTCATTTCCATATTCCTAGAAACAGCAGCTCTTAGGGTACAGGAAACATAAGCCAGCTGGTGGTACTGACAGCATTATTCTTAATGGTTCAAGGAAGTTTCTTGATGCTTTAGAGATGGAGAGACTCAAAAATACTAATTTTTCCCTTCCCCTGTGCCCAGCCCAGTTCCTGGCACATGATCAAGCACTCAGCCAGCTTTGGCGATCGCTGTCAGCATCATCCAAGGTTTTCAAACTGACCTAACACTCCCTACTTGCAGCTCAAGCTTAACCTAGGAATAAGAGGCTAGAATCTCTCACATCACATTAACAGAACCCACAGGACTGAAAACCTTACCATACTTCTCTTCTGGAATCCCTTCTTTCATGACCTTAAAGCTGGAGTTGCATATAGGTGCCACTGCAGGCACACAACTCCTTTCTAAGGTAGAGAGCCTCACCTGCTATGGGAAGAGGACATGAGAAATGAAGGAGTTTCCAGCCCCAGTTTGGTAAACAACACTCCCTGTTTCCTGACAGTACACAACAGATACCCTTTGCCTACTGCTAAACCCCATCTCCTTGGAAACACCATCATAGGTTTAACAAAAGCCTAGAAGATCTGAGAAGGTCTGCTGTTCACTCCACAACAGGAATATGTTGAAGTATTCTATTAAAGACAGTGTGTATTGGGCAGGCCTTAACATTAGCCTGCAAGGCTAGCAGAAACACAGCAGAAACCTGTGAGGGGGAGGCAGGCCTCAGAGCCTCTGGGGCAAACAGAACTGGAGGTAAATGCTCTAATTAGGAGCATAGAGTCTGTTTAGCATTTGACAAGATCTTTCCACATCTGTCTCCTGTATTCAATTAAGAAAATAATGGGAACCTTCAATTTTCTCTCTGATTTAAAATAATGATAAATGATCAGGTAGAGTTTGGGGGCATGTGTCTGAAAGAAACTTCTACTAAATTTAATTGTGCCTGCTTCTGGGAAACAGTCACCAAACGGGCTCTTGGCAATCCACATCTCTCCCCCACACAAACATGTCCTTTGTTAGCAGCAATATCCATTGCAGAATGAGTCATTCAAAACTGAGAGGGATGTTCTGCATTTGAAAGATCCACAAAACAATAATAATAATAACAAATCTAATTAAGTCCAAAAGGAGAGTGTAGAAATGACTCAGGCAAATTGGGAGGAATGACAAAAGAAGAAAATAAGAAAAACATACAGTGAGCTGCACACAGATCTATTTAGTGACCACTGACCGCTACTCTACCTGCCTAGGACTCAGAGTTCTTTAAAGACCTCTTTCTTATTTTTGTCATCATCTTTTGAATTTAGTAGGCCTACCATGTTTGGGCTTTCTTTTGCATCCTGTACAGGTATTCTCAATTGTCCAGGATGTGTTGTGTTTTAAATTTAAAAATGTTCCCATAAGTCTCATGTGTGGCCTACATATGGCCTGGTCACCTCAGAGAATATGCAGTATTCTTGTTCCTAGCTCTTCCTTTTCCTCTCGGCTTGCGGCTTCCAGGCTGTTGTGGGCTGAGCAACTGTCTTCCACATTCATCCTCCCAGGCCATTTGTGCCTTGGAGCAAGCCAACCATGAACCAAACCCCCTGGAAAGTTATCAAGTAAAGAGTCCAATAAACGTCTGCTCTTTAATTTTCAGGTGTCATGTATTTTGCCCCAGTGGTGGAAGTGATTGATACAGGATTTAGCATCCCAAGATTTTCACTGCACTTTTTGAAAAATTTGGGGAACATTTATGAGATTTGGGATAAATAATAAACAGGTAAAATTTTTATGAATTTTGGGATTCAGAGAGAACTTTCAGTAAGACTAAAGAACACAAATCTGAAGTTCAGAAAGCCTAAGTTTAAATCTAGCCATCAGATAAGTGAGCTTGACTGAATTATCTAACCTCTAGAGTTTCAACTTCCTCACTTGCCATGTGGTAATCATGCTAGTATGTCTTCATGGGTATATTGTATGGATTAAATGTGATAGTACATTTTAAATACCTGTGATGCCTATAAAATAATAAATGCACAAAACCATCATGCATATTATTTTATCATTATTATTTACATCCAGCCCAATCCTGGAACTCATGCTTTACTCCCTTTGACAGGCAAAATGACCACATTTCATTTGAAAATCTCCAGGGACAGAGTCTCACTACCTACCTCTGTATGTGTCTCTAGCTCTTAAGAAAGTCTTTTTGAGTATTCAGCTGTAATTTCTTCTCCTGTGGCTTCTGCCCCTTGATCTTAATTTAAGGTTCCCTTCGGAGTCTTAATGGACAAGGATAATCCTCTTTACTCTTTGTACTAGTGAAGGTTTAGTTTTATTGCCAGTAATGAAAAACAGTTCTAGCTAGCATTAGAATTAATGAGAATTAACTCAAAAGATCCTAAGGTATCTGATTAAATCAATAGAGAGGGGAGAAAGGAGGAAAAGGAAGCAGAGCTTCAGGGAGGAGAAAATGAGGGTGTAAGAAGAAAAATGTTGGCCTCACAACATGCAGAAACAGGGCAGATTCAGAGCCCACACCATCGGAGTCATGACACCTTCTGTTGCTAGCACAACCATTAATAAGCCTTACCCAGAGCTCCAAGTCTCTGGTTGGGTCAGCCTGTATCGGGCATCTGGCCCTGGATCATCTCTGGCCAAAGTCAGAAACACCTACCGCAGATCGTGGTGCTTGTAGGTTACCTGTGTACTGGAGAGTCAGAGTGAAACCCACAGAGTAGCTAATTATGAATCTGGGCAGCCTCCTAGCATTGCGATGAGAAAGCCCAAGCCATGTGCATGGATTGCAGCACAATTCTTCACATTGTAGAAGAAGCTCATATCCCCGATAAATGTCCTCAGCTATTTCAATCATTGAGATTGAGTCAATTAAAAGCTATTGTGTGATTATTTAGTTTTCTCACTGGAAAGTGAGCTCTATAAAGATAGAGGACTATGTCTGTTTTACTCACCAAGTATTCAGACACTGTAATTACTGAATTAGTTAATTGATTAATTCACTCATTATTATTTTTGAGAATGTTTTGCTTACTCACTTCCAAATGTGGATCTATCCCCCTTGGTCAATTCCAGGTCATGAGAATAAATTCCAGTGTTCATATTCTGTTTTATTTTCATGAAATACTAAAAGAGACAAAATAATTCACAGGGCTTATTTACAATGATCTTAAAATATTTATTTGCCCATCTTTTCTCGTCATCCATTTCTTCAAAATACAGTGGCTTGAAGCAATAGTCCCTGACTCAGACCCTGAATCTATGGATTAGTCAGGGCATGGTGGAACATCACAGCTCTGTTACACATGGCATCTACTGGAATAGATTATCAAGGAATGGGAGACCCCAATTCTACAATGGCTGGCAAATGCATGAAGGCCATCACTGGAAGCCCAGCTAAGGATTCAGATCAAGACCTCAATTCCTAGCCACAGTTAATGCTCTATAGGCTGCTTGGACATGCTCACAGAATGGTGGCTGGGATCCAGGAGGGAGAACCCCAAAAGATGCAGGAGAGAAGCACATTATCTAACTTCAGAGCTCATGTAGCATCACTTCTTCCATATGCTGCTGGCCACAACAGCCATAAGGTCTATCCATCTCAAGGAGTGGGATATGGACTTCGTGGTGCTCTGGCAGAAGTAGCAAGTCATACCGAAAGGAGAGAATGTGGGATAAGAGACACTGTTGTAGTCATGTTTACAAAGCATCCTCAGATACAGGGTCTCTTCTCATGTCATAGGCAACCAAGTTGACTTCCAGTACTGCATGTTTAAACATTCTTGAATGTTCTGCCCCTCGATCATCATTTTCTGAGTCATCTATGTTGGATTAAGGCCTGAAAGTACACAGATAAATAAATGAGACCGCTCCCTTCTACTAGAGAGTTCACAGAGGGGTAGAGAAGATGAATAATGAAAATCTAATATGAAGACTGATGCAGCCAAGGTAGGTACAAGGCAGTATCGGCAGAGAAAGAAATGACTGATTTTTCTCTGGCCTAAAAGCTAAATTCGACGTTAACTAACCATCTTTCTTCAGTGTACGTGAGTTCTGTGGTGGTGTCATGTTGCCATTTTCAGAATTGATAGGCTTTCCTTTAGAGGAGCACTCGGGGCTTGTGTAATATGACACAAGAGGCACAACAACCACAACTAAAAAGAGTGGGACTGCTTGGCTAATACCAAGGCTTAGGTCCCAACTGTCCCCTAAAGACTTGGTGCACTCACTGGCGGTCGACAGGGAAGGTGGTTGGACTGCAGCTGATGTCCTGTTAGGTGATGAGCACGGTCTGGGAAATGCAGGCAGTGACCTGGCAGCGTGTATCCCCTTCCCCAGCTTCTCCCTTCATTCCCTGCTTCCTGCTACCGCGAGCAGCTTTCCTCTGTCCGTCCTCTTCTGTCATTCTGCTCCTGTCTTTAATCCTACTGAACACGGACTAAAACTTCTGAACTGTAATCCAAAATAAACTTCTCTTTTAAACTGCAAGTGTCAGGTGTTTTGTCCTAGCAACAAGGGAAGAGGCTGAAACAGTGACTGAAGGGAATTAAAGGAAAAGAGGACTCTTGACCTTAATACGTCCTCCCAGGAGTATTGAATGTTTCAAAACAGAGAACCCCAGAAAGTTATTATTACTAACTTTTAAATAGATTTCAGTTTATAGAACATTTTTAGATTTACAGAAAATTGGAGAAGACAGAACAGAGAATTCCTATGTACTCTACTCCCACTCTTTCCTATAGTTCACACCATGTATAAGTTTGACACATTGATTTGAATTAATGGATCAATATTGACACACTGTTATTAACCAGAGTCTACACTTTATTCATGTTCTTTTCAGTTTTAGCTGGAGCGCCTTTTTGAGTTCCAGGTTCCTACCCTAAAGACCACACCACGTTCAGCTGGCATCTCCTTAGCTGTAACAGTTTCTCAGATTTGCTTCATTTTGATGACATTGGCAATTTTAAAGAACACTAGTCATATGCTTTGGAATATTCTCCCAATATAAATTAATCTAATGTTTTTCTTGTGATTAGACTAGGATTATGAATATTTGGAGGAAGATCACATTTTATTCATCTTATCAAAGGCATGAATCAACAATGATTTATAACTGTTGACTCTATCCTTGATCACTTGGCTGAGATAACATTTGTCAGGTTTATGCTCTGTATATTTATGTATATTTTCTGTTCTTTTCATACTATATTCTTTGGAAGGCAACCACTTATGTGCAACTTTCTCTAAAGCACAAGGTGGTTTTCCTTCTCCTGCTCCTCCTGCCCCTCCTCCTCAAAATGCCTATACAAGCTGTATAGTTCTGCAATAAATAAAGATTTGTCTCTTCTCCCCCATTGTTATGTTTTCCATTGTCATTAATACCAAGATGAATTTGTTCATATTTATTTTACACATTATGTAATCCTACTTTTCATTGCTCAAAGTGCTCCAGATTTGGTCAGTAGGAGCTCTTTCAGTTGGTCTCCTTGTCCCCCCGACATGGCTGTATCATTTGAGGATGATAGTGAACGTCTTGCATATATTTTACAAGTACTGGAATAGGTAAGCTATGTTTTTGCATGCTTTCCTAACTTGCTTCTTCAAACAAGCCTCTGATTCAGGTGCTTCAGAAAGTCAAAATGCAGAAGGGTTCAGTAAACTGTCCAAGGTCAAGAAGTTAGTTAAAGTTGGAAGCTAGATATAAATCCAGACTGGAAGGCACCAGATTCCCCCTCACTTCTGACAGCTTGACTGTTGAAAGGAATACAACCTCATGCAAACACTCAACCTGCTGAAACCCAAATTTTGACTTTGTACATACTGGTATGTAAAAAGAGGACAAAAGTCAACTGAAAGAGCTTGCAATGATCCAAAATGGTGGCAGCCACTTTCCTGTATCTTTTAGCTTTTGTCCTTCACCCCACCACCCAGTTTGTGAGACTCATATAAAGACACAAAGTGGTCCAGAGAAAGCATCCACATGGTAGTGTGGCAGACTTATGTGATGCCCCTGTGCAAGGAGTCATAGAAAGATGAGATTGACTCCAGAGGGGTGGATGTGAATGCTAACATTTCTGAAATCTGAAGGGGGTCTATTTTGAGGTTTGAGTGGGTCTCTTTGAATTTCCTTAAATTAGATTGCAAGAGCTCTCTCCACCCACTGAGGAGCAAGCCCTCAGCACAGCACAACACAATCCTTTCCAAACCTTGGAACTCAATTCCTTCTGTGCTCCCTTCAACTCTGCAAATGCCAAGACAGCTTCAGGGGAGTTTGTTGAGAATTGCTAATCACTTTTCCACTTGGCTGAGTAAAGCCCAAGCAGAAAGAAAAATAAAACATATTCAAACCCCTTTTGAAATTCCCACAGTAACAGAGGTTTGATCCAAAGTCAGTACCTATATGCTCAGGATGTTGGAAGCTCAGGTAGACTGGTTCTCCATCAAGAACAGCCTGGAGTGACAGTATAAAGCACTGGCTCCTTCTCCTGCCAGGGTACCAAAGGTCTTGCCTCCTCAAAACCATGCTGCATTTTTCCAGTGCTCTCAGCTTGTTAGTTAGAAGACAGTAGCACCTTTCACAATAAAATTCAATTTTAGCAATGTATCTGCTACCTCTGAGAAGAGGGTATAATTCTCTATATGAAGGAAGTTTTCATTATCAGCTTCTGCTCTGAAAGATGACAACGCCGTTCCTTTAGATTTCTTAAGGAAATAGATCAGAACCAAAGTAGGCTGTGGTGCCCAGCTGAGGTCTAACACCTTGTTCATAATGCCTACAGAACTTCAGAAGTACGAGCACAATGCCTAGTGTAATATGCTCATTGACATCTAAAAAGCCCATGAAAACTAGGCCATGAATATAATGAGAGGCAAAAAATACTGATAAATGGAAGGAGAGACACACCCGCATGTCCCTGGGAGCTTTTGCTTCCTACTTTAAGCACAAAATTGGATGGGAGCAGCGGCTTTCAGAAGACGTCAAAATTGCCTCACAACTCTGGCAGGAGCTAACTTTGTTTTCTAAATTTAAAGATTTTGCAGCTTCTATAATTTTTCTCCAAGAAATTATGCTATTTTTTAGTGTGGGTTTTGTTGCTAACTCATTGTGTGGTCACAGCTACTCACTCCCCTAGAGAATATTAAGTTTACTCATCTGTAAAATGGGAGCATGGCATATCCTTATGGAGAAATTTCTACCTGAAATTTTTCCTACCCTGTAGTTGGATGAGGCATATGTAAAGTTCCCCATCCCTCCGAGACAAAGTGGAGTTTGTTTCTGCCTTCCAAAAGCTTAACAGGTACCAGAGAAGGTGAAACTCATATAGACACATGAAGAAAAATAGTCCAGAATCCAAATAAACAAATTGGCACACACAGAGGCCTAGGGCTACTGGCAACCCCCAAAGTTCTCCTGTCTACCTGACTAATATACTTTCTAGAAAGTAGCAGTGAAATCATTTGAAAGATTATCCTCTTGCAAGGATACTTCTCTCTGGATGATGCCAAGGGTTGAAAAGTGTCTTGCTGCTCTGCTCTACCATGCTCTTCTCTCCCTTTGGATGGTGGCTCATTAGCATGACTGTGGCAGAGAAGCCCAAGAAAGAAGGAAGCAAACCAAAATTAGTTGTTTTCTTTTTTTTTTTTTTTTTTTTTTTTTTTTTTTTTTTTTTTTTTTTTTTTTTTTTTTTTTTTTTTTTTTTTTTTTTTTTTTTTTTT
>PVKA01051732.1:0-12047 GCA_004027165.1 Ctenomys sociabilis | reverse complement strand
AGGAAGGAAGGAAGAAGGAAGAAGGAAATGAAATCCTGGAATCTTTAATTGTAGTTGTCGGGCATTTTGTCCATACAACAGGAAACTGGCTAAGTCAGTTAATAATATTGGAAATTGATGAAGGCAGTATGAGAACTATTTCTATTACTCTAAAAACTTTGTAATAAAGTGAAAAAGTCCTAAAATGTTTTAAATTGACAGACAAAATATATTTAGTATAAGTATACTAAATTATCTTTAATTAAATTTAAATATACTGTAAAGCCCAAATAATTTCTAAGAGCATACATGAGGTTACACCGCCATCCTGTTCTGTATACGTTGCCTTAGTACATCAACAAACCATATCAGCTTATACAGATTACTGCCTAATGCTATGTCTGCTTACGGCCATTGAGCTTAAATTATCCATGTTTTTAAAACAAAGAGAACACAAAAACCACAGGCCTACCTGGAAAAAACATTTAATCTCCAGCCTGGGAACATTCTTATAAAATAAGTCACTTTGACCCAGCCATTCTCGGGAAACAGCTAAAACCACAGAGTTAACTAATAGTTGTCCTATGGCCTATCCCTCTTAGTTTTTTTTAAAAAGTCATATACTCTCAAACCCACCAATTATTTTAAAGGTCAACCTAAACTAACCAATGCGATCTGCTTCTGTAACCTCGCTTGCTCCCTCCCCATTTTGTGGTTTTTGCCTTTAGAAAACAAGTTTGCTACACTAAGGGTGCTCTCTGTTCCTGCACGTTCAGTGAGCCCCGTGCATGCATAGAAAATAAAATCCCCTTGCTTTTACATGAGAAGACATCTCTTGCAGTCTTTCTTCACGCTTCTCAGACCTAACAAAACTAAATTTTATTTAAAATGGTGAAAACAAAAAATACAAAGAAATTCTTGAAGATAGAGAAATGACAAATTAGACAAAAACAAAGCAATTCACTACTAAAGCACATCTTCCTACACAAGTCAGACTTTCTGTAATTAGTAAAATAATTTTTAAAATTAAAAGACAGTTTTTTGTTCTGGCTAAAATTAAATTAACCATTGCATTCTAACCTTAAAGTTTGCATTGACTGTAGTTTAAAAAACCTCCAGAAATCATTATGTAATTATCTATTTAAATTCTTGAAAGCACATAGTGTCAGGTAAGCAAGGACAGAAACAAACAAGAAAAATAATGGCAGATAAAGTGGTTCCATTTATTGGCCTCTTCCTTCGTTCCTTCCTTTCTTCCTTCCTTCCTTTCTTTCTTCCTTCCTTCCCTCCTTCCTTCCTTCCTTCCTTCCTTCCTTCCTTCCTTTCTTCCTTCCTTTCTTCCTTTCTGCATATTCATGTTAAGACTGTATGATGGCTACTATTCTGTTTGTAGAGCACAAATTAAAGCAAGCAAACAAACAGACATACTTTACTGTAGGGGGGAAAAAAGCATCTTATTCTCCAAACCTTCAGGTACAGCTCATGGATATTTTCTCTCAGGTTCCCTGAGGCCAAATGTTACCTAAAATAATGGTAGAAAATTTCTTTTGTTTGGAGGAACTGAGAAATATTTGCTTAAATTTTCTTTAGGGATTTCCTATTTTTTTCCTCTCTCTCCTGGGCCCAAGGAGGACCATTTAGGGTATGACCCCTTCCTGTGCTCTAGAACACTTACAGGTGATCACACCATGTTTTTTACCCACACGATGAATACAGAGGCTATGTGAAAAACTAAGAAGAGGAGAAGATGGATAAAGAGATCATACAGCATTATATCTGAAGCCTGGTGGTTGTTCCTGAGCTGTTGATGTGTGGGACTGAGCCCTTGTGATTTCACCCTAAACAGACTGGCTGCCTGCTAAAGGACAATGACTCATACTATAATTAAGGAATCTGCATAAGGTTTAAATGAAATTCAAATGCATATAATGTAACAGCAAAGATGCTGAGGATGCAATTCAAAATCTATTGATGCACAAAGAACCAGAAAAATTAGAGTAGCCAAGGAAATAGAAAATCATGAGCCTTTAAACTCAAAAGAGTTTTGATATTGCTGATTAAATAGTTAATTTAATCAACAATGTAAGTATAATAATGAACTATGAGTGTGCAATGAAATAAAAATCCATGGATTTATACTGGTGTAAAAATAGATAAACCAGGGAGCAGTGTATTCCTAGTATTTGAATGTAAAAAAAAATAGGAGAAATGGGGAAACTTGAAAATTGTTGGGATTTTTATTTTATTTGTGTGTGTGTGTGTGTGTGTGTGTGTGTGTGTGTGTCTGCCTCCCCAGCACTGAGATTGCAAACTGGCCAATATACCCAGTTTTATAGGCTAGTATTGCATGTGGTACCAGGAACCAAACTTGGAACCTTGCGCTTTTCAGGCAGGCACTTAGACTGCCAAGCTATCTCCTCAGGCCCTTGTCTGCAAAGATTTTACATCCCAATTCCATTTATCTTTGAGGTCCAAATATTATTCTTTGCCATTTCTTAAATAACTGGTCCACCTAAACATGACTCAAGAGGCTTTATTGATAATTGCAGGCAATATCTACCCTCATGTTACTTAGAGCTGTCTGTACCAAAGAGCAGTAAGATTTTTATATCTCAATCAATACAAAGAAATATAATTGTATCTCAAGCAATTGTCATCTCAGACCTTGAATCTAATAATCTTGGAAGTTATGGATATTCTACTTTCCACATAAAAAATGTTATATTTTAAATACTTTTATTGGATAATATTGAAGAAAATCCTTTTTCCATTCACAAGTGCCATCAAAGAGCCAAAAGTTAAATTATTTACTACCAAAACTATATCCAGAAGCAAATTTTCATATTTAATGTCATTAAATCATTAGAGAATAAATGAAGCAATTTGCACTTACTATCATAAATTATCTTTCTGTACATGCTAAGGCCCAAGCTTGAGTATATCATTTCAATAAAACAAACTATATAACAAATGTGTAATATTGGTAGAAATCTGCTCCATTTGCCCAGCCAGTAGATGCTCCATGTAGTTGGGCTCCATAGCACATAGAGTTGTTTCTGAGAAAGCACACAGGCCTTTTATTTTCTGCAGGTGGCATGACCTAAAAGAAATACAACTTAATCCAACCTAGATTATTCTAACACCACTGAATCCAGGAGTCATTTGATCAATGTAGAGGGGAGTTTACCTCACTACAAGAATACTACTTCCAAGAGCCACTTCGCTCGCTGATGCTTAGTGCAAGGACAAACCCAGTCCTTTTTCCTTCTAGAAAGTAAGTTTTCACTGGTGTTGTGGGCCTGTAATCTTGAGCTTTGTTTACTGCTTTAGGGATGCACACAGTTACTCGAGTATGTGCAATACCTATTAAACACCATGTACAATTAGTACAATGAAACCAATATGGTGAATATGTAAAGTTCCATAAGATTATAAAGAATGTCCAAAGACTCAAAGAATGTAATGTGATAGAGGTAAGATCTTTACCATAGTAGTATTATGAAAAATAATGAATATTTGTCACATTCCTTCACAGAAATATTTAGTTCTGATATCCTTTATTCATGAAGATTGGAAAAAAAAGAACTTTCCATATGAGTATGACATTTAAATACCGGAATATAATTTTTGTTCCAGAAACATATTCAACCAAGTTGCTTATTTGATACATCTGTATTCATAATAATCTACCATTACATAACTTAGTCCAACTGTCTTGTTAAGGGACCATATGTGTAAAGTGAACAGAAATAAGGTGGCAACAATTTCCTCTCAAAGACTTTAGACTTGTCACTAATTCCTGAAATTCTTTCTGAGATGCGGCATTCACTCTGGTTTACTGTCTTAAACTTGAGGGTGAATAGGAGGACATGTAGGCTAGCCAAGGATTTAAGGAGAAAAGACAGCTTGATCCTGAGCACACTAGGTGAGCTAAGTGCCTATCTCTCCTTGACCTGTGAACCTCCTGGGTCTGAGGGCAGACACACCTCTATTATATTTTGAATATTATTCCATGAGAACCTCAGGTTATTTGAGGACAAGATGTAAGCAAGTTATATAACCAACACATGTGCAGAACCCTGGCTGATGCAACTTTGAGAGGACTCACAAAAAATGAAAGAGAAAATAAAATCTGTGCATTAGAGGAGAGCTTTGCTTCCTTTCCCTTTGCATCCTGCTTTGTGTTGGTGTCTTCTCTTTTCCATGATGCAATATTTTGCCACCAGAATATGGACACAGAGTATGGGGATGCCTGTTTCTGTGGAGTGACTCACCTTTCACTGGTCTGAGGTCTAGGGTGTCTGCTAGCCTTGCAGTGCCGCTTTCAGGGTGTCATGAAGAATTCCTTGTCAGCAGGCCAAATAAAGCATCGGGATGAATTACACTTCCTCTTTCACTATGCCTTACATGTAGTGTCACAGAGCTTTAGTTTCATTTTTACAATATGTTTATGACTACTGTCCCTGATATCTGAAAAGAGGGAGTTTAACATTATAGGACAGAGATAAGGTTGGTACCTTCCTACAACAGGAGCCTAGGGCACTGGTTACAATTCTACACACTCAGTACCTATGCAGAGGTGCAGTCCTTAGTACACATGTGATTCTGATGGCACTCCTTGCAGCAGCAAGCTTTTTAATGATGTAAAGCGTTCTTGCATCCACTGTATTCTCCCAGAGATAAGGCTGACAATGCATCATCTGGCTCTGTGCTGTGAAAGAGTCAGCCTTAGCAGTAGGGACTAATACTGCTTAGTGCAGCTGCCCTACCACCCATTCTCTCCATTTTGGATATGCTAGCCTCTGAGGCAATTACAGCAGAAGAGCCTTTGTTAAAACCTCACACTGCTGCACCTATTGTGCAGTCCACAATAGGACAACAGGGGTTTCCTTATCATTATTTGGATTTGATACTCTACAGAGATCTTTAGAGAGCTGTTAAAGACTATAGATTATGAAGATCTTTTACTGTGGGTATTTTTGAGGATACTGGAGACTCTTATGAAATGGTTCCCCACGACAGGAAGTGGAGGGTGTTGTCTTGTCCATGCAGCATCAAATCTGGGAGTCTGAATATCATCAATTATGTGAGGCACAGATTCATACAAATTTATTTTCTTTTAATGTATTTGATTGTTATGGGGTCTCACTATGCATCTCAGACTCACAGTGATCCTCCTGTTTTCAGCCTCCCCAGGACTGGCATTACAGGCATATGCCACTATTCCTGGACTCTGTGGCCAGCTCAGTCCACCCTGGGGGTCGTGCTAGCATGCCATGTGGTGCTGGGCATGGGACTTTGTTCCCTGCTCTTGCCTGAAATTGCTAAGCAGATGCTCCAGTCTGCTGAGCTATCTCAACAGTTCAGGCCTTTACAAATTTAAATACTCATCCTGCTATTGATATCAGTTTTATTTATTGGCACTCAAGATGATCACAGCGTACAGGTGAGCCTCACAGAGAGAGCCACTAACCAAAAAATAGTGTGCCCTGAAGACACAGTGAAGACTACTTGAACCCCTTGATGGCCAGGACTGTCTTAGTGAGGTACAGCAAATCATCAAGAAGATCACACAACATGACCAGGTAGGATTCATCCCAGGGGTCATGGATGGTAAAATATTTGAAAATATTTAAATGTAATATACTATATTAATAGACTGAAACCTAAAAACCACACAATCATCTCAATTGATGCACAAAAAGCTTTTGACAAAGTCCAACACTCATTCATGTTCAAAGTCCTGCAGAAAATTGGAATAGAAGGCCTCTCCTTTAATTTTATAAAAGCCATATATGACAACTGAATGGCTAATAAAATTCTAAGTGGGGAAAAACTGAAACCTTATAATGTTAGATCTGGTACAAGACAAGGATCTCCTTTATCACCCCTCCTATTCCATATAGGAGTTTTGGAATCATTACCTACAGCCATTAGATAAGAAAAAGAAATAAAAGGAATAAGAATAGGTAAAGAAGAAGTTAAATTATTACTATTTGCAGATGACATGATACTTTACTTGGAATACCAAAAAAACTCCACCAAGAAACTACTAGAATTGATACACAAATTCAGTTGCATAGCGGGATAAAGTCAATACTCAGAAGCCAAAGCATTCCTCTACAGAGATAACAAACACACTGAGAGAAAAATCTATAGAAAAAATACCTTTTGTAGTAACACCACAGAAAATTAAATACCTTGGAATCTACTTAACCAAAGAAATCAAAGGTCCTTTCATGGAAAACTGCAGCACGCTAAGAAAAGAGATGGAAAGATATTCAGTGCTCCTGGACAGGAAGAAGCAACATTGAGAAGATGGCTATACTCCCAAAATTGTACAAATTTAATGCAATTCTATGAAAGTGACACCAACATACCTCCAAGACTTAGAGAAATCATTCCTAAAATGTATTTGGAACCAGAAAACACGTAGAATAGGAAAGACAATCCTGGCTATCCAAGAAAAGGGAGGAGGCATTTCAATTTCTGACTTCAAATTCTACTATGAAACTACTGTGGTAATATCAGCCTGGTACTGGAAACAAAGTAGACCTGAGGATCAATGGAATAGACTAGAAGATGCAGAATCCTCTACGAATACACTGACCACCTGATCTTCAATAAAAGGGCCAAATATGCTTACTGGAAGAAAGATAGACTCTTTAACAAATGGTGCTAGAAAAGCTGGTTTTCTACATGCTGAAAACTAAAACATGACCCAGGTCTATCATCACGCACTAAGTTAAAGTCAAATGGATAAAAGATCTAAACATTAAAAAAGAATCTCCTGGAAGAAAAAGTAGGAGGAACTCTTGAAGACATAATGGTAGGTAAAGAGTTCATGAACAAACATGTATTCACACGGGAATGCTTGAAAGAATTAGCAACTGGGACCAACACTTCTTGAGAAGTGTTTTCACGTCAAAAGAAATTATCAACAAAATCAAAAAGACAATACACAAATTTTGAAAGAATATTAACTAATAAGCATTCAGACAAAGGTCTGCTCTCTAGAATTTATAAAGTACGTTAGTGCCCTCAAACTTAAAGACCCAATCCAGAAATGGGAATCTCAGATGAATGCACACTTTTGGGGGGATGAAATTAAAGAAGAGAATAAATATATGAAAAAATGCTCCATATCACTAGCCATCCGTGAAATGCAAGTTAAAACAACATTGAGATACCATCTCACCCCAGAGAGAACGGCTATCATTAAAGCAATCAACCAATAACAAATTTTGGAGAGGATGTGGGGAAAAGGGAACCCTTCTCCACTGCTGGTGGGAATGTAGACTGGTGCAACCTTTTCAGTATAGAGACTCCTCACAAAAGTAGGACTGGAAATCACATTCAAGCCAGCTATCCCCCTACTGGAAATTTTCCCACAGGAACTGAAAACATCATACCATAGTGATATATATGCACCTTATGTTTATAGCAGCACAAATTGTGATAGCCAAATCTTGGAAACAACCAAGATGCCCATCACATGAGCAATGGTTGAAATACATGGGGAATTTTTTATACAATCAAATATTATTCAGCTATAAAAAATGATAAACTTGAAGCATTTATATTGAAATGGATGCTACTCATAAGTGAAATAAACCAGATCAACCTGTGCAAATATTATATTGTTTCCTTAGTATAAGAACTCCGAAACAGAAATACAAATAGAAAGGTATAACACAACTAAAAAAAAAGTGAAAACTCGAGGACTGGACCATGAGAAGAGGATAAGGAGAAAAGCTGGGAAACACGACAGCGACTAAGCCATACATTTGTACACACAAGATGGGCAAGGAAAAGGTCCAGAGAAACATCAGCAGGTTTTGGCCAGGCATGGTGGCGCATGCCTGTAATCCCAGCACTTGGGAGCCTGAGGCAGGAGGATTGTTGTGAGTTCAAGACCAGCCTGAGCTACAAAGTGAGCTTAAGGCCTGCCTGAACTGCATAGTGAGACCCTGTCTCAAAAAGACAAAAAAAAAAAAAAAAAAAAAAAAAAAAAAAAAAAAAAAAAAAAAAAAAAATCAGCAGGTTTCTGCAAATAGCAGTTAAATGGTAGGATTCTCAACCTGATTATCTATATACGCTGATGCTTGTGAACAAAGCAACTGCCTTGAAGATAGCAATGTGTAATAGAAGGGTCATGCTTGGAATGGTTGCCATTCTGGTCTGCTAAGTACATACTTCCTGCCATAACATACCAAATATTACCATACCGTCTCACAAGTAAAAGTTCTTTTTTTTTTTTTTTTTGTTAATAAATTAAAAAAAAAAAAAAAAAAAAAAAAAAAAAGACACAAGGAAAAAAAGTTACAAGTCTATTCTGCTACAAGGCTGTATATGGTTGGATATCTAAATTTCTATGTAATAATATGTGTATAGTACTATTTTTAATTTTTTTCCTCATATTCTGTAAGAAATTAAAACTTGATACATCAATACATGATAGAAAATATCTTTTCCACATTATGCCTAAGATGTTTGATATTTAGACAGATAGGGTAAACTGAACTGCAAATGTTGTAGGGTAATAATCAGCTTCTCTTCTGGATGATTAACAATCTAAGTTTGCAGATCAAAAATTGGAGAAATGGAAGGGCTGCAAGGCGAACCAACACTTTGGCCCTAGTCTTTCAAGGTCAGTGAAGACTCAGGACATAGGGGAATCTGTACTGTAACATCATGTAACTCAGTTGTGCCCCAAATTTTCTGATCAAGGAAATTATGAAGCCACAGAGGGATGTAATCCATCATGTATAATGTGCCTAAGGAGAGTCACATAGGGAGAAAACTTTCTCACAGGCTTTTGCAGTGAGCAAATTGGTCAGGCAATGGCCATGACTCATCTACATGGCTGACACTGCCAAATGATCTACAAATTGAGGTACAGGGTTACAGGATAAACCCTGAAGGATCTTGACTGACCTCATCAAATACAAAAGTTACATTTTTTTGTTATATAACTCTTGCTTTATCTTGGTCTTAACCATCCAGCAGAAAAGTATATAAACTAGTTATATAAAATGAAACCATAATAATATGCTGAGCTGTAAATGGCTCTAGTCAACAAATTCTTCAGATAACCTACTACTATTGTGGAATGCTGGACTGTGTTGGAGCATGTGGCTGAATTCAAGCACCTTTATAATTATTGAATGGCAACAGAATACCCATCTCTGGCAGGACTAAACAAAAAAGGGGAAGCAAAGAAAGGACAATTCTCTATTTGTATATATATATATATATATATATATATATATATATATATATATATATATATAACAAGATAAATATGCAGCTACTTTCATGTAATTATATGAGAATAAAGATTTGCACTAATAGTGTTTGGACAGGATATTCTGTCTGCTTCTTGTACTATGACTAACCACTAGGAAGATAACAATGTAAAAAGTATTAACTATTGAAACTGTACTATAATTCAGCCTTTAAAAAAAGATAAGTATACAGCTTCATTCTCTTAATTCAATGAATAGAAGCATCTGCTCTAATAGTGTTCATAAAAAGAATATCATGTCTGAACCTTGTACAACAAATAACCAAGAAGAAAATATGCAATGTATTAATTATTAAGTCTGTTCAAATTATTTGATTTGAAACTGTCTCATTGCTATTTGTTTTTCAATAAAATTATGGAAAAAATAAAAAGTAAAATTATGCACAAAAAAAGAAATGAGTGAAACAAACAAACAAACAAAGTTCAAGGTGGAAAATATCCCAGTTGAAAATGGGATATTTATCTCATCTTATTATACACTTCATACATGCACTGACCCTCACACTGTATCTCACTAAATACGTATAGTTATTATCAAAAAGAAAAACCAGACATATGAAAAATGTGAATAACCTAAGGTTTCTAAAAACCAGACAATTGCTGTCCTGTCTATAAAAAGGCATAAAACTGGGCCAGGAAATGTAGTCAAAATCCACAAAATAAAAAAATTCCAAGTTCCTAGAAACCTGAGTGTGTTGTTCCCCACCCAGGATCAACAGGGGACACCTATGATGGAGAAGTGTTCTTTAACACTGCTACTCACGCCACCCTTGGTAGCACAGATATTGTTCTCTCTTCGAGTGAAGATGTTTTTCTTGGAATTTCCAGAAACTATATGAAAGTTAAAGTCTATTTTTCAAAGGCCCCTGGCCTACCAGCTACTTTGGTCTAGTACTCCCCCAGTCTCACTTAGCTAAATTGGGAATTTTCATAATCCCTACAGTAATTGATTCTGATTACTTTGGATATATACTTTTACAAGTGTGGTCCTTCTTACCTACTAACATTCATAAAGGACAATCTATTGCTTAGTTAATTGTGCCTTTCTTAGCTGCTACCCCCACAGACCAAACTTGCAGTGAAAAAGGATTTGGTTCTACATTAGTAGGTGCCTTAATGAAGGTTGAGACGAAATCTCCAACTTTAACACTGGCAGTGCTTGGTAGGCCTTGGTGTGGTCTCCTGGACACTGGAGTTGACGTAACTATTGTTCCCTCTTCCTGCTGGTGGTCCTCATTACTGCTTCTTTTGGTAGATTTTCTGGGGAGTATAGATGGAACTGACACCTCAGCTAAATGCCCACTTCACTTTGATGTTCTGTTATGCTAAAGGTAAAATTGAAACCTAAAATTTAACCTTTGTTATGAATATACCTAGAATCATGTGGGGTCCAGACCTCCTTTCACAGCTAAAAGTCACAATTGAGACAAATTCATCCTAGTGGCTTCTAGAACCTCTTTAGCCCTCCTACTAATAAAATGGAATACTGATACTCCTTCTTGGGTATCAGTGGCTTCTCTCTCTGACTCAGTTGTGGGCTGTGGAGGCCCTTGTTAAGGGATAATTAGAGTTAAAATGTATACAATCAAGTGACAGTCCATGAAATACCCCTGTATTTACTATTTTAAAGAAATCCAGTAAATGGAGACTACACATGGTTTGAGAGAGATAAATAAACAGATGATTCTAATGGAGCCCCTGAAATTAGGTCTACCAAATTCTAATCTTAACTTTCCAGAACTTAAATTCTATGTAATTGATTTAAAAATTTCATTTTGCTATTCCTTTACATCCAGATGATCGTAAATGGTTTGCCTTTTCAGTTCCAGTTTTTTTTTTTTGTTTGTTTGTTTTGTTTTGTTTTTTATTTTAGGGAAGGTCTACAAAGTGTTCAAGGTCTCACCACTAGATCGGACTTGTAGTGATTCACCTGTTTACAGCCTCCCAAGAGTTGGGATTATAGGCATGTGCCACCACATTCAGTCTCAATTGCTTTTTCAGCTTGCCCTGACAATGGGGCCAGCATTACTGGCCAGGGGATAGAACCCCTGGCCCCTGTGCCTGTTTGCAGGTGCTTTAATCCACTGAGCTATTTGGCCGACCCTATCAGTTCCAGTTTTACGTAATCATAAACCCCTGATGTGGTATCACTTGTATGTGCTTCCACAAAGAATGATGAATTCCCTGCATTATGTCAATAGTTTGTTCATCAAGCTTTGCAGCACTTTCATTCAGCCTTACTTCATCTTACTGTTTATCATTGCATGGGTGACATATTGGTGGCCAGACCTTTGCTTTCTGATGAACATTCAAACCTATTTAAACCTACTCTTTCTACAGCAAGTCTCCAAATTACTAATGAAAAGACAGTCTTTTAAGACTTCTTTCTTAAAGAAGCCATCGACTTCTTTCAAGTTCTGTTCTGTCAGTACCACAAATAATTTTAAGTTGCCAGCTGTGTATGTCCAACCTCAGCAGTGTTTAGGTCATCTTAATTGGGCCCATTCTTATTTTTCTCTAACTACTCAAACGTGTCATCCTTTGTTTCAGGCCTCACAGGGTCATAAACTTCCAGCTGCAGTCATACAGCCTGCACCAGAGACCATCCAATCTCTTCATTCCACAACCCATACTTTGTCCCAGGTTATGGTGGGCCATATCTCTTAGGATTTTCTCTTTTTCTCTTTCTCTTTCTCTTTCTCTTTCTCTTTCTCTTTCTCTTTCTCTTTCTCTTTCTCTTTCTCTTTCTCTTTCTCTCTCT
>PVKA01051731.1:0-12054 GCA_004027165.1 Ctenomys sociabilis | reverse complement strand
AATTTAGCCACCTGAGTTTCTGCTCTGCTGCATGCCAGACCCCTGCCCACCCAGCCTAGACCAGGCATGTAAGTGAGACCCTCCACCCTTCTCAGGACCCCTCCAGCCCCAGCCCAGGCCCAGTGTGTGTGTGTGTGTGTGTGTGTGTGTGTGTGTGAGAGAGAGAGAGAGAGAGAGAGAGAGAGAGAGAACTAGAGAGAGAGAGAGAGGTTCCACTCTGTTGCACCCAATGGACCCCTCTAGACCCAGCCAGGTCCAGCTTGTGCATGAGACGATCAGTTCTGCTCTCGGGACTCCTCCAGATGCAGAACAAGCCCAGCGTGTGTGTGGAAGGGCTTCTACTCCACCTTGTCCACTGGACCCCTTGGGACCCAGCCCAGGCCTGGTGTAAAACACTGCAGCTGAAGTCTCTGCAGAGAGGCTAGGGGCCAGAACCACCCAGAAAATCCAGGAGCAGAACACTTGGCAGAGGGGCACAGTGGGTTCACTTCCATGGTCTGCAGCAGGAAGAAACTGAGCACAGCAGCTAGACCCAAGCCAGGCACACTGGGACAAATTCAAGCTTCATAGATCTGCACCCAGTAAGCTGAGGCACTTTGCTAGACCCAGATCTATAAGAGCATCCTCTCTCTTTCTTTCTTGACTGAGAGAAGGGGCGAAAGGTAACCAGGGTGAACTAGTCTGACTGGAAGACACCAGTATATCAAGGGGAGGTGATCAGACAGAACTTATGGGAACTAAATTAAATATAAATTCCCAATTTAATATTGCTTGCTCTTATTGTCTAAAATACAAACCCATTAGTTACAAAAGTTTGTCAACTGCTAAATATCACTACCCATTATTAGTGTTCCTAATTGTAGTTCTGTAAATACAAAGCTATAACTGCTTTAACCATATAATCTCTCTTGGGTGAGAATTTTTGTAAGTGCTAAGTTATAACTGCACCGAAGCTCTGCACCAAAGGTCAGAGGACAGTGCTGTACAAAATGACAAAAAGAAGGGGCAAAATGCAATCTTAGCCCCTGAGCCCACTGAGAACAAGTACAGAAAACACTAGCACAGAAGAAATTGGGAATTACACAGTTGAAGTGTCTGAATTAATAGAGTCTGAAATAAAAAAAAACAACTGCAGAAAGATATAGAGGAAATCAGACCAGAAATAACCTCTGAAATAAGACAAGAAATCTCTGAATTACATAACTCAGTAGAATAAGTGTTTATCTGGCAAGTGCAAGGGCCTGAGTTCAATCCCCAGTTCTGAAAAAAAAAAAAAAAGAAAAAAAAAAAGACACTGGCAAGAGCAGGGTCCTGAGTTCAGTCCCACATACCAGAAAATAACAAAACAAAACAAAACAAAAAAGACACTGGTAAAAAATTAAAGGAGGTTAGAAAAATGATGGAATCCTTGAATGAGCAATATAGGAAATAAATAGATCGCATGAAACAGAGTCAAAGAGATATAGAGGAACTCAAAATCTCAATCACAAGCTGGCAAAACCATTTGAGTGAAGATAGATCTTAAAGACACCACTGCAGCTAATGAAAAGCTAAGAATAGATCTCTTAAAAACAACTAGGATGCAGGAAAAATAATTCATCATCTGCAAGATGATGTAAAGATGAACAACATGAGACCAATATGCATCAATGAGAAAGAAGGAGTCAATACAAATCATATAAAGAGAATATGGGCAGATGTAATAGCAGAAAACTTCCAAAACATGGGGAAACAATCTGACATTCAGGTAACCGAAGAATATACAACTCCAAATAACATCAACCCAATTAAAAACTCACTGGGACATATAACAGTTAAGATCTGGAAATCCAGTATAAGAACAATATACTAAAATCTGCTAGAGAGAAGAAACAGATCCCATTTGAAGAAAAACCCATCAGAATTATGGCAGATTTCTCTTCACAAACCATGAAGGTGAGGAGAGCATGGAGTAGAGTACTTCAAGTTCTCTATGAAAACAAAGTTCAGCCCAGACTGCTATACCCTGCAAAACTCTCAAGTTTGATGGAGAAGTGAAATACTTCCATGACAAAGAACTAAAGAATTACATGATGACAAAGCCAACCCTAAGTTTAAACATCTGAGGATAGTGCCTATCATACTGTACAGGGAAGCCTTAGTCTACCCCAGGACCTGCTCCTCCTGGTATTCCTGGCTGACATCACCAATTGACATAATTAAGCTGGCCCCTGTATTCCATATATGTGCTTATGGTGATGTGCCTTACTCATGCTAAAATTGTATGCTTTCATTCCTTTCTGCTATGATTTTTTCCTTACAAAAATCTAAAATATAAAAAAATAATAAAAAAATAGAGGCAGTGAGGAAAGGAGGGAGGTGTTTTCTTCAGGAAAGAATAGGATTTACATTTCCTTGACTAATAACTGCTCTTCTGTTACAAAGTCACCCCCCTGAGGCATGCTCATGGAATGGAATGGAATGGGAAATCAGAAAGCAAATTTTTGGATAGAAGGCCAAACCTCCTAAATCAGCCCAACTCATCACTGGTGAGTGAGATACAGCCATAAGATCATTTTCACATCCTGGAAAACATCAGGGAAAGGAGTTGGTGTTAGTTATAACCCAGGGAGCAGTTTCAGCCACAGCTATTGGAGTTTAGGGTATGATTTTGAGGCTCTGGAATGACAGGGGAGAGTGGTGGTAGTGGTGGTGACAGAGAGGTGTGTGGAGAGGGCACAGATTATTGGATCCTAGTCCACAGGGCCTGGAGTATTAGGCAATGAATCAAAGCAAAGGCAAAACTCAGTCCTATGGCAAGGCACTGAGGTTGAGAGGACTTAAGGTGGGTTCTGCACTCTAGAAGTTCAGTGCTACAGTTGTATCTGGATGTCTTCTCAAAGCCTTATGCTCATAAGCAAGGCCACCAAATGATGGTTGAATTATGGGTGTGCAGTAGCTAAATGCCATGTTAGGAGGTGGGGACTGGGCAGAAGAGGCTGGTCACTGGGCTGGGTGTGTCCCTGTCCCATCCACACCCTTCACTCTCTGTTTCCTCCCAGAACATCAGTGGCAGTCCCCCCCCCCCGCCCCCGGCTGCTTTTGCTCTGGAGCTAGCTGGCTATGCACTAAAATCTCCCAAAGAAGTGAGCCACAAGAAAGCTCTCCTCCTGTAATTTGTTGGGGTCAGGTAAGTTCTAGCAATGAGAAAAGTGAGTCAGGCACTACATGAGCGAGTGCTGGACAGTAATTGGATTCTTACTCTGGTGTACTGCTAGATTCTTTCATCCGGAGTCTAGAAAGGATTTACATACATCAGTGCATTCTCACCTACCACCAGGAAGCTCCCACTGGTAACCACACCAAAGGAGGAATTTGAAGAGAGATCACTGGATGGCAGTTTTGGGGTGTCATGTCACTTGCTTCTCAAATCATGATGCATGGTATTATGATTTGGATCAAAAGTATCCCAGAAAACCCTCAAGAGGTAGGGCTCCTGGAAAGTGACGAGGTCATGGAGGTCTAATCTCCTCAATGGTTTAACCTACTGGTGAATTTACAGTTTGTTTGTTTGTTTATTTATTTGGTACAGGGTCTCACTATGCAGCTCTGACTCATCCTCCCCAGTGCTGGGATTACAGGTGTGCACCACCACTCTTGGTTTTAGGGCCAGCATCGCTTAGGGTACTGGAGATAGAACTCAGGACCTTTCACTTGCCACGCAGGCCCTTAGCCCACTAAGCTATCTCTCCAGCCTCTGAATTTATAGTTTTTAGCTGAATGAGCTGTCAGGAAGTGGGGTGTAGTTGGAGGGGGTCATCTAGAAATCACTGGGAGGACATGGTTTGTTCCTGGCCCTGTTTGCTGCCTTCTCTGTGTCCTGACTGCCAGGAGCTAAGTGGCTTTCCTCCTTCTGGTCAGACATTTCTCCTCACTGCAGGCACAAAGTGATGGGACCAGCCAGTGGAGGACAGAGATGGCTGAAACTGTGAGCCTCCATAGGCCATTCTTCCAGCAAGATTTTTTTTCAATGACAAAAAGCTAACTAACACACAAAGCTGTTTTTTAGGACTACTCATAAAATCATTCTTTATTAGAAGTTAGAGATTAAAGATACCAGAGCATCCTTTCAACTTTTACTTTGACTAACACAGTTGTTTCTTGATTTTTTTATTTGTTTATAATTCTGTTTCTTCAAATGATAAATTTTGTTAAAATATAAGGTTTTTCCTTCTGTATTTTAGGGAAGGGTCTATAGAGTACTGAGAGGCTAACTACTAGATTGGACTCAGTGATTCTCTTATTTACAGCCTCCCAAGTGCTGGGATTATAAGCATGAGCCACCATGGCCCAGTCTCAATCGCTGTCTTAGTGTGTCCCAGGGGCTGGGCTGGCACAGCAGGCCCAGAGATCCAAACCCTTGGCCCTGAGCCTGTTTGCAGGTGCTGTAATCTACTGAACTATTTGGCTGACCAGTACAATTGTTAAAATATAAAATTTTGGGCCAGGGAGATAGTTCAGTGGAATAAGTGCTTGCCTGGAACATGCAAGGTCCTGAGTTTGATCCTTGGTAGGACACACAAAAAATTATTTTATTTTTTCATACCAAGGTTCAAACTCAGGACCTTGCACTTGCTAGGCAGGTGCTTATGCCACTGAATTATTTCCCTGGCTCATAAATATACAATTTTAAAAATATATTTGTCGCATTTGTTATAAGTACATATTTTTCTACTAAGATTATTTTAAATGACAAGAGTTGGTAGTGGATGCTCTTTCCAACGATGCTACATAGAGTTGCACTGAATTCACTGAATTGTACTTGAGGTCCAGGGTGGGATGGCATATTTTACATATCTGTTTTTTGGTACCATATTTCTGTTGAACAAAAATATTGTAAAAATTTTAGAAAACCATGACAATGTTTTGCCACTACTGATCATTGGTACTTAGGAGCAGATAAAGGAAGGGAGCTTTCACAGTGAAGGCCTACATTTCTAAATGAGATTCTTTACAAGCTGACGTCTTTATGAATATTTTCTTTTTGTATGATGTGATTTTAAATTAAATATCTTTTTATTATTTTGTTCACGCTGACTATTTTAACAAGGATGCTCCATTGTCAGAAAAAAAACCAAAATAACATCAGGCAAAAGGTTGTTCAGATTTTTCTGCCACTCATAGCTTAGAAGAAGCTGCAGAGAAAGAGAAAATCTCCAAATCTAGGAATCCCACATGGAACTTTGATTATATGTACGCATAGATGCCTTTTACCCTCACCTGATGTAAGAAACACATTAATCTAAATAGGGCTAGAAAACAACATAAGTATGGGCTGGGAAGATAGCTCAATGGCATAAGTGCTTGCCTGGCAAGTGCAAGGTCCTGAGTTTGATCCCTGGTTCCACCAAAAAAAAAAAAAAAAAAAAATCTGGAAAAGAATAAAAGACAAGGAGCTCTTAGCCTGATCCAACCCAGCCCAGCCTTCTCTGAAAATCCCCAGAGCTCCTACCCCCAAACCCACAGAGCAAGTGAGAATATTTGTGACTCTTCTGGACCCTGATATACCCAAGCCTGGCTGGGTGAGTGTGTGGGAGAGGTTGGCACTCCCCAATGCTCAATGGGTCAGGGGCACAACAGAGGGGAACCACAGGCTCACAGTTGAGCCAGAAGGGCTGCAGAAAAAAGGAGCTAAGCACAATAGCTAGATCCAGGCTAGGCATAACTGGATAATCTCAAACTTAGTAGAAAGGCAACTGAATCTCATTACACACTAAGGTCATAACTGCACCAAATCTCTACACCAAAGATCAGAGGTCAGTGCTATACCAAATGAAAAAGACAAGGAGCAAAATGCAATCTCAGGCCTTGAGCCTACCAATAATAAGTGCAGAGGACACTAGCTCAGCTGAAATGAATGAATTAACAGAGGCAGAAGCAAAGAAATAACAGCAGAAAGGTACAGAGGAAGTCAGACCAGAATTAATGCCTGAAATCCAAAAAGAAATGTTTGAATACATAGCATCTGAAGTAATGAATCAAATCCAGAAACATATGGGGGAAACCCAATGTCTACCCAGAAGAAGTGCAGAGAACACTATTCCAGCTGAAACATATGACCTAAAAGAGTTGAAAGCAAAGGAATAACAGCAGAAAGGTAAAGAGGAACTAAGAGCACAAATAACTTCTGAAATAAAAAAGAAATCTTTGAAATCATAGCATTTGAAGTAGAGAATCAATTATGGAAATATATTGAGGAAACCCAATTTGGAAAAAAACTGCAGTAAAAGAATTAATAGATACCTCTAAAGAAGTCATTGATAAAAAATAGAGGAGTGGAAATATGATGGATTCCTTGAGTGAGAAAAATGAGAAAGAAATAGATAGCGTGAAGCAGAGTAAAAGAGATATAGAAGAACTTGAAATCTCGATCACGAGTCTAAAAACCATTTGAGTGAAAGCGAACACAAAGTTTTAGAGTTTGAAGATGCTGGAGCAGCTAGTGAAAAGGTGAGAAAGGATCTCTTAAGAACAACGAAAATGCAGGAAAAAATAATTCATCAGCTGCAAGATGATGCCAAGATGTACAATGTGAGATTAATGGGTATCAATGAGAAAGAAAGAGTCCATAAAAATGACATAAAAAGAATATGCACAGAAGTAATAGCAGAAAACTTCCCAAATATGAGGAAACAGTCTAACATTCAGTTAACCAAAGAATACAGAATGCCAAATAACTTCAACCCAAATAAAAACACACTGAGACATATAGTAGTCAAGATTCCAGAAATCCAACACAAGAATAATATATTGAAAGCTGCTAGAGAAAAGAAGGAGCTCACATTCAAAGGAAAACCCATCAGAATTACAGCTGACTTTTCTTCAGAAACTATGAAGGCAAGGAGAGCATGGAGCACAGTACTTCAAGTCCTCTGGGAAAACAAATTCTAACCCAGACTACTACATCCTGAAAATCTCTCTCAAGTTTGACAGAGAAGTGAAATATTTCCATGACAAACAACAACTATAGAATTTCATGATGACAAAGCCATCCCTACACAGGCTACTGAAAGATGTTCTAGAGAGGGACCACAATGACCAGAACTCCACGAATGAGAACAAAAGGAGCCCACTAAATAGGGCAAACAATTAAACACAAGACAAAAAGGAGTAAACAACACCAGGTAAATATCATGACAGTCACAAGTCAACACATTTCAGTTATAACCATCAGTGTAAATGGACTCAATTCACCATTTAAGAGAAATAGACTGGCACAGTGGATTAGGAAACAAAATCCAACAATGTGCTGTATACAAGAAACACACTTAACTCAAAAAGACATTTATAGGCTCAAAGTCAAAGGATGGAAAACAATACTACATGCCCTAGCACCTCAGAAAAAAGCAGGAGTAGCAATTCTGTTCTCAGACAGTCTCAACTTCAAACCAAGAATGATCAAATGACACAAAGAAGGCCACTATATATTGGTCAGGGGAAAAATTCAAGAGCAAGAGGTAACACTCATCAATATGTATGCATCAAACACAGGAGCACCCAACTGTGTAGGACAAATCTTAATGGACATGAAAAACCTAATGTCTGTGGACACTACCTGAACAGAAGACCTTAACACACCCTTATCTCAAAAAGATAGATCAACCAGAGAAAAAATTAGCAAGGGAGTAGCAGAACTGAACCAGAGCTTGGAAAAAATGGACCTGGTGGATATATACAAAATGTTCCACCCAACCACAGCTGAATACACGTTTTTTTCAGCTGCACATGAGTCATTTTCTAAAATAGACCACGTACTAGTCCACAGGTAATGCCTAAGTATATGCAAGAAAACAGAAATTATCCCATGCATATTATCTGACCACAGTGCAATGAAACTGGAAATAAATGACAAAAGGAACCAGAAAAACCTGCTAAACACATGGAAATTAAACAACACCCTACTCAGCAATCAATGGGTCACAGATGAAATTAAACAAGAACTTCCACAATATCTACAATTCAATGAAAATTCAACCACAACTTATCAGAATTTATGGGATATGATGAAAGCAGTTCTCAGAGGGAAAATCATAGCTATGAACTCACACACTAGGAAAACAGAATGGGAACAAATAATCACCCTAATGCTGCATCTCTGACAGAAAAAGAAGAGCAAACCAAACCCAGAGCTCACAGACGGGAAGAAATCATAAAGATGAGAGCAGAATTGAATTCAATTGAGGTGAAGAAAACAATTCAAAGAATAACAAATCAAAAAGCTGGTTCTTTGAAAGACTAAATAAAATCGTTAAGCCCCTAGCCAACCTCATCAAAAAGAGGAAAAAAAAAATTCAAATACAAGCAATAAGGAATGAAAAGGGTGAAATCACCATAGACCTAGTGGAAATTCAGAAGATTATCATTAATTGCTTCAAGAATCTTTGCACACCAGAACAGAAGACACAGAAAAAATGGGCTGATTCCTCAAAAGGTACAAATTACCCAAACTGAATCAAGAGGACATAACAACTCTCAATAACCCAAAACAGCAAACAAGATACAAAATGTAATAAAAAGACTGCCAACAATGGAAAGCCCAGGTCCTAATGGATTTGCAGCTGAATTCTAGAAAAAATTTAAAGAAGATATAATCCCTACACTCCTCCCACTCTTCAATGAAAGTGAAAAGGAAGCAGTCTTCCCAAAATCATTTCTGGAGGCAAGTATTATACTGATTCCAAAACCAGGGAAAGACACAACTAAAAAGGAAACTACAGGCCAATCTCCCTCATGAACATAGATGCAAACAGCTCAATAAAATCCTAGCAAAGAGAATACAGCAAATCATTAAGAAGATCATAAACCATGACCTGGTAGAATTCATCCCAGGGATGCAAAGAAGATTCAATATTCAAAAATCTATAAATGTAATACACTGTATTAATAGAGGGAAATTTAAAACCACATGGTCATCTCAATTGATGCACAAGAAGCTTTTGACAAAGTTCAACACTTGTTCAAGTTCAAAGTCCTACAGAAAACTGGAATAGAAAGCCTCTACCTCAATTTGATAAAAGCCTTCTATGACAACCCAATGGCTAATATAATTCTAAGAGGGGGAAAACTTAAATCTTTTACTCTCAGATCTGGTACAAGACAAGGATGTCCTCTATCACCATTCCTATTCAATATAGTTTTGGAATCATTAGCTATAGCCATTAGACAAGAGGGAGAAATAAAAGGAATAAGAATAAGCAAAGAAGAAGTTATCATTATTTGCAAATGACATGATACTTTTCTTTGAAGATCCAAAAAACTCCATCAAGAAGCTCCTAGAATTGATACAAATTCAGTAGCATAGCAGAATATGAAGTCAGTACTCAAAAGTCAGTAGCATTCCTCTGCACAGATAACAAACACACCGAGAGGGAAACTATGTAAACAATACCTTTCATAGTAGCACCGTGGAAAATGAAATTCCTTGGAATTCATTTAACCAAGGAAGTCAAAGATCTTTTCATGGAAAATTACAATACCCTAAGAAAAGAGATTGTAGAGGATTTCAGTAAATGGAAAGATATTACCTGCTCTTGGATAGGAAGAACCAACATCGTGAAGATGGCCATATTCCCAAAATTGTTGTACAAATTTAATGCCATCCCTATCAAACTGCCACCAACATACCTCGCAGACCTAGAGAAATTGTTCCTAAAATTTATTTGGAACCAGAAGATACCTAGAATTGCAAATGCAATCCTGGCCAACAAAGACAAGGCAGGAGGCATCACAATTCCTGGCTTGAAATTATGCTATAAAGCTCCAGTGATAAAATCAACATGGTTTTGGCAAAAAAAAAAAAAAAATACCTGATGATCAATGGAGTAGATTAGAAGATACAGAGGACTCTGTGAACACATTTAGCCTCCTGATCTTTGACAAAGGGGCCAAATATGCTTACTGGATGAAAAATAGCCTGTTTAACAAATAGTGCTGGAAAAACTGGCATTCTACATGCTGAAAACAAGAACTTGACCCAGGTCTATCACCATGCACTAAGCTAGAGTCAAAATGGATTTAAGATTGAAACATTAGAATAGAAACACTCAATCTCTTGGAAGTGAAATTAGGAGGAACTCTTGAAGATATAGGGGTAGGCAAAGAGCTCATGAACAAGCATGTATTTGCACAGGAAACACTTGAAAGAATGAACAACTGTGACCAACTCTCATTGAAAAAATTTTGCATGTCAAAAGAAATTATCAACAACGCACAGATTTTGAAAAATTCTTAATTAATAAGCACTCAAACAAAGGTCTGCTCTGTAGATTTTATAAAGAATTAAGATACATTATGGCCCTCAAATTTAAAGACTCAATCCCCAAATGGGCATCTGAGATGAATACACACTTCTCAGAAGATGTAATTAAAGAAGCGAATAAATATATGGAAAAAATGCTCCACATCACTAGCAATCCATGAAATGCAAGTTAAAACAACACTGATATACCATCTCACTCCAGAAAGAATGGCTATCATTAAGAAATCAACCAACAACAAATGTTGGAATGGATGTGTGGAAAAAGGAACACTTCTCCACTGCTGGTGGGAATGTGGACTGGTGCAACCATTGTGGAGATCAGTGTGGAGACTCCTCACAAAATTAATACTGGAAATCACATTCAAGCTGGCTATCCCCCTAGCAGGAATTTTCTGGAGGAAATGAAAACATCATAACAGTGATATATGTGTACCTATGTTTATAGCAGCACAATTTGTGTAAGCCAAATCTTGGAAACAACCAAGATGGCTATTACCTGAGGAATGGATGAAAAGATGTGGTATTTCTATACAATGGAATATTACTCAACTATAAAGAATGATAAACTTGAAGCATTTATATTGAAGTGGATGCCACTTGAACATATACTCATAAGCGAAATAAACCAGACACACATGTGCAAACATCATATAGTCTCCCTAGTATTAGAAATCAAAAGAAATACAAATAGAAAGGTATAACAACAACTACAAAGAATTTCGACAGATAGGGTATACTGAAGTGCATATATTACAGATTAATAATCAGTTTCTCTTCCGGATGATTAAGAACCTAAGTTTGCAAATGAAAAACTGGAGAAATGGAAGGATTGCAAGGTCAGCTAACAAATAATCACCATGAAAACCATATTCAATGTATTAATTATTGAATTACTTGAATCTGTCCTACTAACTTGATTTGAAACTATCTCATTGCTACTTGTTCTTCAATAAAATAAAATAAAGAAAAATAAAAGGAAACAACATAAGAGGAGACAGTTTATTTGAGTTTCTCTTTAACCAAAACCACATTTTAGTTTTATTCATATTACAAATAGAAGGGAAAGAAGGAAAAGATATTCTATAGAGAAGGAATAATATGCTTCAGGTATCTTGTTTCTTGCTCTTTACCCTCCTCTGATTGAGAGGGCAGGCACCCGCCAGCCTGGCACTGTGTAATACAATAGCATGAGTGCTCTGGTTCTGCTGGATCCCCATGTGAGGATATGACCAACACAGAGCAATGATTATTGGGAAAAATGTGTGCCTGTAGCAAACCTGAAAAAACATCTTTTTTTTTTTGTCATTATTTCCTAAACACTAACGCATAACAATTATCACAGTAATTATGCTGCACCAGGTATTATAAGTGATCTAGATGTGATTTTCTATTGAGACAGAATGAATATTTAATAGGTACTCGAGTATTCACATAGGCATTGGAACATAGTTCTGGCATAAATTTGATCACCTTCTTCCTTCCACTGTCTATATTTTTTAACTGTGTGATCTACATGATGGTTTTAGTCTCAGTTTTTCTTTTATTCACATTGGGTACATAGGGGCATTGCCACCCACCACCTCCTCAAATAGTGCTATTTCTCTTCCATTATCTATTCTTCGACTGAAATTCTGATCACATAGAGATTAGATAGCATTGATTCTGCTGTGTGTCTGACTATTTTCTATGTTTTTTTTTTTTTTTTTGAGCAGAATAGATTTATTGAGGGCAAGAAAGCTCCTCTCTGAGAGAGGAAC
>PVKA01051730.1:0-12059 GCA_004027165.1 Ctenomys sociabilis | reverse complement strand
GCCTCAGCCTCCCTAGTGCTGGGATTACAGGCATGCACCACCACGCCCGGCAATCCTTGGGATTTTGAGAGCAGCCGGTGCTACAAAGTGAGCTCAGGACCAACCTGAACTGCATAGCAAGACCCTCTCTCAAAATGACAGAAAGAAAGAAAGAAAGAGAGAGAGAGGAAAGAAAGAAAGAAAGAAAGAAAGAAAGAAAGAAAGAAAGAAAGAAAGAAAGAAAGAAAGAAAGAAAGAAAGAAAGAAAGAAAGAAAGAAGTAGCATTAGTTTGAAAGATGAAATTCATGGAATTAAATTTTAAAAATGACAGGGCTGGGGAGGTAGCTCTAAGTGCCTTCCTCTCAAGCACAAGGACCCAAGTTCAGTCCCCAGTTACTCATGCCATGTCAGCACCCAAACCCCAGGCACTCCATGCTGGTCCCGAAAGCAGGCATGGTGGCGCATGTGTGTAATTCCAGTGCTGGGGAGGCTGAGATAGGAGGATCACTATGAGTCTGAACTGTGCTGTGATACCCTGTATCAAATAATTTTTTTTTAATTTAAAAAATAAAAATGACAGTGTTGAGGCAGAGTATGCTTGCCTGGGTCCTACTCAGGAGACTGAGGCAGGTGGCCTGACTCCAACAAGTGAGGAAGGGCGGGGATGTTGCTCAGCAGAAGAGCCTGCGTCCAGCGTGACGACCTGGATGGAAGGATCGTCTCCTTTCCCACTGTTTGGCAGTATGCCCCTTCCTTTCATTAGCTCATTTTGGTTCAAAGGGGAAACGAAAGCCTTTTGGTGCCTGTGCTTACTCAGCATGGTTTGAGCTCAGTGATGGAGCACTTTTTTTTTTTTTTTAGCATGTAGCCCTGGATTCACAAGGCCCTGAATTTGATTTCTGATACAAAAAAAAAAAAAAAAAAAAAAAGCCCTGGATTCAAGCCCAGAAATAGGGAAATAATCCAAAAGGGTTTTTGCTTCAGCTTCTTATTTTTCAGCTCCCTCAGGAACTCATGCACCCGACACCCCTAGGACCACTCCTCTTTCATGGGCCTGCCATCCTGCTGATTTCATGACGAACCCTGCAGGATGCAGGCCTGTCCCAGAACCTTGCTTGGCATAAGGCCTTAGTCTTGCTGCTGGGCTCACTTCCCACACACATCTGCAGCTCTCTGCCATGCTACTGTAATTCCTGCCGAGCACTGTATAGCCCAAGTTCTCCACGGCACATTTATTGGATGAAGGCTGGTGCTGGACAGTGGCCTGTAGTCTCTGTGTGCATGGGTGGTTAGATTTGGTTCTGAGGAAGCTAGGAAGAGCCTGTTAGCCCAAAATTGTCTTGGCAAGGACAGAACACTGAACCATAAGTGGCAGACCCAGGAGTAGAAGCACAGAGTCAGTGTTGGCTCACATTGCACCTCAACAGAGTACCTGGCTTGAGAAGTAGCGAGATACTGTGGCTCACACATGATACCTCTTTCCTTGTCTGTCTGTCCATTTGTGTGTCTGTCTGTCCTGTTCTTTGACCTGTTTTCTCCTTGTGGTTGTAAAACAGCTGTCAGAACCTCCAGGAACTATATTATATTCTTTTCCTTCTACTCCAGCAACAAAAAAAGTGAGTGTCTTTTTTGCATCAGTCTTGGAAGACAAAATCAGGATCCACTGTCACAGTGGGAATGAGTGCTACTCCAGTGCCGTGGCTGGGAGTCAATGACCTGGCTTTATTAGTTGGCTTCCTGGGCCAGAGGCAAAGACAGAAGCAGGCAAGTGGGTGAAGGTGAGTCTCTATTTTTTTTTTTTTTTGGCAGAACTGGGGATTGAACTCAGACCCTTATGCTTGCCAGGGAAGCACTTATTCCACTGAGCCATCTCCCTGGCCCCTTTTTTCTTAAGTTTTTTTTTCCAGTACTGGGATTGAACTCAGGACCCTGAGCTTGCCAGGGAAGCACTTATTCTACTGAGCTATCTCCCTGGGCCCTCTAAAGGAATTCTTGTGTTTTTCATGTTCATTTACAAAACTAAATTCTCCTTCTTTCCTTCTTAACATTTATTTATGTATTTACTTACTGTGTGGCACTAGAAATCAAACTCAGGATCTTCACACTGAGCTAAATTTTTAAATTTTTTTTATTTTAAGTCAAGGTGTTTCTGGGTTCCCCAGGTGGGCCTCCAACCTGTGATCTAGAAGGTCAAATTACAGCCATGTACCCCCAGGTTTAGCTTCCTATTTTTCAAACTGGGAAGCTGGTGCTAGGCCTGCCTTGGAAAGCTCAGCTGAGCCCTGGCCAGGATACCATGGGCCCATTGAAGGCCTAACTTTTGGAGCTGGGGAATCTGAGGTTCCAGCCTAACCCGTGTGTGCCTGCTGGAGAGGTATGTGCCCTAACTTCCCCCACCAGCAGGTACTGCCTGGCCTAGCTGTCTGCCTGCCTGCAGAGCCACCTGCTGGTGTTCCTGCTGCCTCCAGGCTGGTGGGAGCCTCGTCTGGTCTCCTCCTGTCCACGTGTCTTCCTTAACTGCTTCACCCCTAGCCCTGAACTCTGGGTGAGCAGAGTTCAGAGGCCACAGGAACCAGAAGGAAGTTAGACAGAGCCACCTCCCCGACCTTGCCCAATGTATGTCCTATCCTTTCTCTGACCCTGAATTAGTTCCCATCTCAACCTGTACCCAAGCAGCACACCTCTACCCCTTCTCCAGCTGTTCAGTGTCTCTGGCTTGGAGACAGGCCATGGTCCTGTAACATGGTGGATGGCTGAGCTCCCAGTGTCACCCACCCCTGCTCCAGCCCCCTGTGCCTGGGCCTGAGAGGCCCCCAAGGATCCCAGCCAGTCATCAGTCCAGCAGCCCTCAACTCCACACCAGAGCAACCTGTTCTCCTTCTCACCCACCCTCAGAAGCTCCTCGAGGCCACCTCCCCTCAGAACCTGGTGTTCCTATGACCCCAGGAAACCACATGTTCTGTATGTCTTATTATTTAGAAACTATTTTAAAAATACTACACAGGGAAGATTCATTCACATTGTGACTGACCCTAATGTGCTGGGATGTTCCCCACACTGAAGGAGGCCATGCTGTATTGCCCTCTGCCTTGTCTGGGGGTGGACCCTCAGGTAACTCAGGCAGACAATCCAGATCTAAAGCACTCATCTCTTTCTGTTCATGCTAGGATCCTCAGGGTCTGCCATGTAGTCCAGGGTGGTCCTGAACTCACTTTGTAGCCCAGGCTGGCCCTCCTTGTTTGCCTCCCAAGTGCCGGGATTACAAGCCTGAGCCAGCATGTGAAGCCTGGAGCCCACTCCTGAGTTTTCTCTGGGCCTCCAGCTGCAGCAGGGCTGCCAGGTGCAGCGACCTCTTATGGTCTGGTTTCAGCAATGAACAATGCCAGGAGCCAGGTGGAGCTCTCACAAGGGAGAGCAGACACAAGGTAGCTCAGACTGGAAAGGGAGGGAGGCAGTGGGGAGAGGGGGAGCAGAGCCCTTCCAAGCCTGCCTCAGGGCACAGAGGCTGTGGAGGGACACACAAGGCTCACTGGCCCACTGCAGGACCCCCAGCAGAAGCAGAGCTGCTCTGCTTCAGGGGACACAGCTGGAGCTACCAGGGCCTCAGGTCTGCATGAGGTGCCTGTGAACACACAACTGTGAGCTAAGGAGGTCACTGGCAGAATGTGCACAAAATCCCACAGGACAGTAAGGCAGGGGACTTGGGACAGAAAGGCTGCTTGGGGGAAGGAGGGTCTCTGTGCAGAATCTGCAGAAGGCTCTAGATTGGGGAAAAAATGCTGACAGTGAAGTAAAAGTAGATGAGGGGAAAGAGAAGATCCAGATAAAAGTGAAAGATGACAGAAGGTGCAGAAGTCTCAGAGCGAGATGTGTTTCTGCACACTACTTGGTAATAACTGGTATGTCATGACAAGAAGTACATATTTAGAAGACCAGAATGACAGGCATTCCAAGCATGACCCTTCTATTACACATTGCTATCTTCAATGCAGTTGCTTGGTTCACAGGTATCAGTGTGTATAGTTAGTCAGAGTGAGAATCCTACCAATTAACTGCTAGTTTCAAAAACTTGCTGATGTTTCTCAGGATCATTGCCTTACCCATCTTGTGCACATAAATGTATGGCTTTGCCCCTGTCATGTTTCCCAGCTTTTTTCCTTGCCCTCTCCTCATCCAATTCTCAAGTTCTTGCTTTCCTTTTAATTGTGTTTTTATTTATTTATTTATTTAGTCTTTTTGAGACAGGGTCTCACTATGCAGTCAGACTGGCCTTAAGCTCACTTTGTAGCTCAGGCTGGTCTCCAACTCACAACAATCCTCCTACCTCAGCCTCCCGAGTGCTGGGATTACAGGCATGCGAGTTCTTATAATAGGGAGACTATATGATATTTACACATGTGGGTTTGGTTTATTTTGCTTATAAGTATCTCTTCAAGTGGCATCCACTTAAATATGAAGGCTTCGAGTTTATCTTTTTTTTTTTTTTTTTTTTTTTTTTTTTGGGAATTGAACTCAGACCCTTGTGCTTGCCAGGGAAGCACTTATTCCACTGAGCCATCTCCCTGGCCCCTTATCATTCTTTATAGCTGAGTAATACTGCATTGTATAAAGATACAATATCTTTTTCAACCATTCCTCATGTGATGGGCATCTTGGTTGGTTTCCAAGATTTGGCTATCACAAATTGCTTGCACACTACTTGGGAACAATAAAAGGAGGTGCTTGGCACAGACAAGAAGGCTATCCTGAATTTCTCTGCCTTCAGGTGTTAGGATCATTAATTTTGTAAAAAATGAGCAATAGAAAAATATTTTGGTCAAATCTCAAACAAAGTTACAAAAAGGAAAAGGAAATGGCAGACAATCCTTACAACAAAAACTGGTCAAAAGGTGATAGAATAAAGCAAGCTATTGTTATGCAGTGGGAGAGTAATGAGAAACTGGAACAGCAAAGGGATCTGATAGAAGTATTCAGAAATGAGACAACAGAACTTGGGCAGTAAGTAGAACGAAAGAAACCATTTCCTTTGTAAAGGCTAAATATTTAAGGAACCGGGCGTGGTGGCACACACCACGCCCGGTTGGGAGGCTGAGGCAGGAGGATCGTTGTGAATTCAAGGCCAGCCTGAACTGCATAGTGAGACCCTGTCTCAAAAAATAAGACAAAAAGAAAGGAGAAAAAAACAATTGAAACTGAAAGAAGTGTTTGAATAGGACAGAAATCCTGAAGACAGGGAAGGATAATGTAACATGGGTAACAGAGACACTGGAGAAAACCTGCAGAAGAGAAGAGAACAAATAAATATTAACACTAGAAGCCAAGAAATATTTCCCAAAGAGGCAAAATGTCAAGAGGTCTAACAGCAGGCTATCAAACACTCACCTAAAATAACTACAACCAAGATATATCCTGGCAAAATTGCTTAACTTTAAGAGAAAACAACAAACAAACTTTTTTTTTGCAAGTGTCTACAAGGGTGTTCAGGGCCTTACTACTAGATTGGACTTGTCGTGATCTGCCTGTTTACAGCCTCTGAAGAGCTGGGATTACAGGTGTGCGCCACCATACCCAGTCTTAATCATCATCTCAGCGCACCCCAGGGGTGGGGCCAACACGGCAGGCCCAGGGATTGAACCCCTGGCCCCTGGGCCTGCTTGCAGGCACTTTAATCCACTGAGCTATTTGGCTGGCCCAAGAAGAAAACTTTTAGTAAAAAAAAAATAGTATGTGATATATTAGAGAAAGAAAATAATATCACTGGACATTTCTATGCCATAGAGTAGCCTATTTGAGGTACTCAGAAAAAGAAAATAATAGCTGAAGATTTTATATCAGAGAAAGCAGACCTTTGGGTAAGAAACACACATGCTGCTATTAGCATGCAGGAAGTCAGATTATGTTGCCTTGGTGAGCTTTTCCTGAGAAATCCACACAAGAACAAAGTTACCAGGATGCAGTTAGGGGCAGCACTGGAGCTACAGGTGATAAACATGGGACATAATATGTGGTCACCTGCAGAAATAACATGGTATGAGCACTGAAGGCTGAGCATGATGGCGCACACCTGTAATCCCAGCCTGCAGGAGGCTGAGGCAGGAGGATCTTTGTGAGTTTAAGACCAGCCTGGGTTACAAAGTGAGCTCAAGGCCACTGCATGGCAAGACTCTATCTCAAAAAGACATTGAAGAAGGGAAACACGGCACACCTAATCGCCATGTGATGGCCACGAGAAACATTATATTAAAAGGGAGAGGTGGGTGTGGTGGTGCACCCTTGTAATTCCAGTGCAGTGTAATTTGCTGCAAGTTTTGAGAACAGCCTAGGCGACATAGTGAACTCAAGGCCAGTCTAAATTATAGTGACACCCTGTCTCAAAACAAAAAATAACAAAAAGAGAAAATGATGACAGCAGTTACAAGTTTGCTTCAGATTACATTCAGCAAACACATTTATTGGTGGAAGCAGCACCTTTTTTCCCTAAAACTTGCTTGTGTATGTGGAATGAAACATGTGAAAAATCAGTGGATGTTTAATTTTATCATCTTTGTTCTTGAGAACCAAGATTCTTGGTGTGCTTGAAAATAATACAAGGGCTGGCCAAATAGCTCAGTGGATAAAGCACCTGTAAGCAGGTACAGGAGCCAGGGGTTCAATCCCTGGGCCTACCATGCCAGTCCCATCCCCAGGACCCACTGAGACAGCAATTGAGACTGGGTGTGGTGGTGCATGCCTGTAATCCCAGCACTTGGGAGACTGTAAACAGGAGGATAACTACAAGTCCAATCTATGCAGTGAGACTCTGTAAACCATGTCCTAAAATAAAATAAAATAAAAAAAATACAGACTTAATATAGGGCCGGCAAGATAGCTCTACAGACTGAAGCACCTGCTTAGGCAAGGTTAGGCAAGTGTAGAAACCAAGGTTCCATCCCCAGCACCACATGTCACACCAGCCCCACCCCTAGGGCAAGCTGAGCCGGCCAGAGTCCTGTGTAGTGGCTTGAGCCTGTAACTCCAATGCTGGGGAGGCTGAAAGTGGGAGGTTCTCCATGAGTCTGAGCTGTGTAGTGAGACCCTGCATCAACCAAATACATTCAAAAAAAGAAGTTAAATAAAAAAATCTTTAGCTCTGTGTTTGAATTGAAACCTAAAGTATTCATCAGAGATTTTATCTCTTTACCAAGATGGTTCAAAAATAAAGACCAACCAAGCTCAAATGAAGTTGGGATTTTGTTTTTTTCAAGGTCATCCTCAGAAAGATAAACTAAGACTTATTGGAGAAATAGCTGACTCGGGTTTGGAAAAAGGAATGCACAAGAAACTCCAAAGACGTTTTCATATATGAGATTGCAAAGAAGCTATGAAATACTTCCAGCATTATCTCAAAGAGCTCAGGAGATATCTGAAGACGCTCCCACAGACCAAAGAGGGAACAAATTTCGTGTCAGTGATAAGAACAGCAAGGAGCCTGGCACCATGGTGGTAGGCTGAGGCAGGAGGACAACAAGTTCAGATTCAGGTTTATGATAGGGAGTCCAAGGCTAGGCTGAATGTAAAGTGAGACTTTGTCACAAACAGAAAAGGAATTGCAATGGCCTGTAAAGTCCTTATCTATTATGCAGTTATCTATTAGTTATCTATTCTCTGAGGTTTGTTATACACCACGTATTGCATTGCAATTTCTAAGCGTGTGGAGCTCAGCGGCAGTTTAAATGGGGGTTCTGCTTGCAGTTCCCTGAGGACATGCCGCGGAATCCGGGCTTAGAAGCTGTGCTCCACCCTCAGCACTGGCCGAAGGCTCCAGGAGCTCCACCTGGGGCTGCGCAGGGCCTTCCCAGCCAGGTGGAAGAGAGCAGTCCTGCAGCGCTGGCCTGCCCAGCGCTTCAGCCAAGCGCTGAAGCCGCGGTGTGTCACGGGGTTACGCGCACCAGGGCACGCTCCACTGTTGGGGGGGGGGGGCTGGCGCCTATGGAGTGCAGCATAGCAGCGAGGCTTTGCTCTGAGTCCGCAGTAAACAAAACCAGCTGATTTCCTTCTGAGGGTGAGGGAGAAACCTAGCTTGTCCTAAAAACTGGGGTAATAAAAAAATCAAGCTTTTCTGTAGCATTAGATAAAGAAGTTGATAAGGGGGCGTTTCTTCTAGAACTATGCTGGAGTTGGGCGTTGTAGTGCAAACTTGTAAACCAGCTTACTCAGGAGTCCCAGGTAGGAGGGTCATTTGTGCCCAAGAGGTCAAGACCAAGGCAGGGAGCATAGCAAGGCTCCCCTCTGAAAAGAAAAGAAAGGAAAAGAAAAGACCAAAATGAAAGTGAATGTCTGTGATCCTAGCACTTGGGAGGCTGAGGCAAAAGGGTCACCATCAAGTCTGAACTACAATGCTGTCTCAAAAACAAAAACAAGGAAAACGAAGCAATAGAATGGGGACAGCAGTACGGTATTATAACGTCAACACTGTCATAAGCTTAGACATTAAATGTCGTCTTAGTTTTTTTTTTTTTTTTTTGGCCGAACCAGGAATTGAACTCAGGCCCTTGTGTTTGCCAGGGAAGTGCTTATTCTGGAGCCATCTCTCCAGCCCCAATGTTGTCTTAGTTAATTTTGTTGCTGAGACAAAACACCTAACATCCACAAGTTAAGGGAGGAAAGATTTGTGTAGCTCACAGTCCGTAGAGATTTCAGCCCATAATTGTCTGTCCCACAGTGTGGCAAAGGGGCCTGGAGAGGAGAAACAGTTCGTGGTAGGCAGAAGACAGAAGGCAGAACATATCACACTGTAGGGGACAACAGCAGCTTTTTGTGCCCCTGTTGTGTTCCTGGTTTAGGCTAATGCCTGAACATCAGAGGGCTGATTTAGTGGTCCCATACCCTTCATCCTGACATCCCACACTGTAGATCCAAGCAGCTCTGAAAATCCCATTCCCCATGGTGGCATGGTGCTTTGAAGGGCCACCTAGACACGAGCCATAACAAACATCAAAAGAGAAACAGTGAAAAGGGACCAAAATCAAGCATTATGTGCCATCTGGTAGAAATCTTGCTAACGGGACTGAACTGAGTGTGATTGAGTCTTAGATTGAGCTGTCAGTCGGGGAGAAGAGAAGCAAAAGGAACATCTTATGCACACCCCACTGGCACAGCGAACAGAACCGAGACCAGCAGAGAGTGCTACAGACAAAATGGTCTGGGATACTCAACACAAAAATGTATAAAAAAACAGAAGAGAGGGGGAACCTATACAGTAAAAGAAATGCAAACAACCATTTTCTAAAAGGTGGGCAAGTGACTGATCCACATGGCTGACAAGGGATCTACAAAGTGCGGTACAGGGTTACAGGATAAACCCTGAGGGGACCTGACTGACCTTATCTGATACAAAAGTTACATTTCTTGTTATGTAGGTCTTGCTTTATCTTGGTCTTAACCATCTGGCAGAAAAGTATAAAAAGGAAGTATAGAGAGTAAAACCATATTAATATACTGAGCTATGAAGGGTTCAAGTCAACAACTTCTGTGGATAACCCACTTCTATTGTGGACTGCTGAACTGTGTTGAATTGTTTTGCTGAATTCATGCACCTATAGTATTTAAATGCCAATGGAATACCCATCTCTGATAGGACTAAACAAAAAAAGAGAATACAAAGGAAGGACCTTTTTGTATTTGTATATACAGAATAGTTAGGATAAATATACAGCTACTTTCACTTAACTCAGTGAGAAGATTTGTGCTAATAGTGTTTGGACAGGATATCCTGTTTGCTTTTTTGTGTTATGGATAGCCGCTAAGAAGAAAGCAATGTACAATGTATTGGTTAAATAAATAAATAAATCATTAAAAAAAAATAAACGGTGGGCAAGACTACAGAAGCCAGGGATGTACACATGGTTGATACAGTCCCTAAGAAATGTCAAGGGACTATACAAAGTAGTAAGTGCCAGGAGAGTGGAAGGAAGCGATTACGATGGAAGTCAGGACAGTGGCTGCTTTGGAGGGAGCGGTAGGGCCATGTCTGAGCTGGGCACACAGAAAAGAAAGATTCTAGGACTCTGGGTGTTGGGCAAAGTTTTATTTGATGGCCTGACAGGTAGCTATGAGTGTTCTCATAATAATCCACCAGGAAACTTGCTGCTGAGGCCTCTTTCCTGCATCTGTATTTCTATATTTGTATAAGATAAGTAAAAACATTTCTGAAGACATGAACATTATACAACATTCAGAGTATGAAATCTCCTGTCATTTTAGAAGCATGTAAGGTAGAATTATCCTACCTGGCTCACCTTCTGCTCTTTGGTTATTTTACTAAATATTTTATGTTATGGGTTTTTCTAAAGGGCATAGGGCCAACTGGAAAGAAGCTCAAAGTGTTCCTAATTCCAAGCTTCAATCTATTTCCTTTAACCTGTGAATGGGAGTTTAAGGAGGCAGTTACCTTTTCTAAGAACATGTTCTGTGTAGTCAGTAGAGGTCACCAGGCAGAGACTCTCATGCATTTGATTCTGAAGGCATGTGTTTCTCAGAAAGATTAAAATTGGCCTGTCTTTGGCTCACATGGACCTGCTCACTTTTTGATCCTGACAAGATTACTGTGGCAGGGTAGAGCGCTGAGTCAGCAAAGTGCTCTTTCAGCATTTCTGTCAGTGAACTCTCTGATCCTTAATGGTAAATATTAAAACAACACACTGTGACTAACCTTTGTGCTTCTTTGTTGATAACAGCCTGCTCACGGTAATAACTAGGATTAAGGAGGCTTCTATAGCCTTTAAACGGTAATCGTGGGCTAGTAAATGTTTTCTGGGAGGCTTATTATGTTAAAATAAAAACAACAGCCAACTTGGTCAAATGTATTGGCCATATCCTTATTTTTGGAATGTGTCACAGTCTTTCCTCCTCTGGTACCCACCGTGAGGTTAGCCAGGCTCAGTGCCCTGGGACAGCAAGGGAAGGAGCAGAAAGGTACCAAGCTCAGCTAGGCCTACTTAGGATGCAGCCAGGAGGCATCCTGTCTGCGTCTGTGTGAGGGTCGTGCGGAATTGGGATGTGATGTCCAAGACTGCCATGCAGAGGGTTCTGGGACTGAGTTTTGCCTTCTCTTTTGAGATAATTATAGACTCACAAAAGTGGTGGAAACAGTACAGAGAGAGGTTTCTTGGACCCTCCTCCCAGCTTTCTGTTTTGGGAGAGATACATACAGCATGGTATCAAAAATAGCAGATTGGCAGGTGGGACACTCTATAGAGCTTTTTCAGAAGACAGGCCAGGAAAAGTTGCAAGCAGGGCCTCACAGGGAAGGTGCTCCCTCGAACTGTCCTCCTTCTGGCTCTCCAAATGCTCAGCTAGTCCACAACCTGCGTCAGCTCCCCTCCCTGCTGTGTTCCCCGGGGTGGCCTTGTTGCCCTCTGTTACAGATGTTACGCACTTATTCCTGCTCCCTCATTTCAGTGATCTGAATAGAGGTTATCTTTCTCCTAGAAGGAATTCTCTCCTGGGAGCCTGTTTGTAGAAGTGGTTTAGAACCCGGATGGCTTTCCCCAGGGAAAGCGCGGTGCCTGGGTTGTGGCTCTCCTGGTGGACCTCCAGACCTACGCAGCTCACAAGGTCAGCTAATTTCTGTGTGCAGCAGCATTTGTGATTTCTGGAAAAGAGGCAAGGCCTTTGGAAGTTAAGGATGGCTAGGGCACTCTCAAATATCAGGCACATGTCTATCTTAAGAGATAACATTCTTTTTTTCTTTTTTTGTATTTTAGAGAAGGGTCTACAGGGTATTTAGGGTCTCACTACTAGATGGGCTCATAGTGATCTGCCTGTTTACAGCCTCCAAAGAGCTGGGATTACAGGTGCACACCACTATGTCTAGTCTCAGTTGACATCTCAGTGCACCCCAGGGGCAGGACATGGCAGGCCCAGGGATCAAACCCTTGGCCCCTGCCTGTTTGCAGTTGCTTTAATCCACTGAGCTATTTGGCCAGTCAACATTCTTCTTCTTCTTCTTCTTCTTCTTCTTCTTCTTCTTCTTCTTCTTCTTCTTCTTCTTCTTCTTCTTCTTCTTCTTCTTCTTCTTCTTCTTCTTCTTCTTCTTCTT
>PVKA01051729.1:0-12055 GCA_004027165.1 Ctenomys sociabilis | reverse complement strand
CACTCCATTGACATTCAACTACCTTAGGTGCTTGAACTCGACACCACAATCCAACACAGTCCAGCATTCTGCAACCATAGGGGGTTATTCAAAGAAATTGTCGACTATATCCATTTACAGCTCAGCTTAATATTATGGGCTCACGATGTATACTTCATTTTTATACTTTTATACTTTTCTGCTGGATGGTTAAGACCTAAGTAGATCAAAACTTATATACCAACACATGAACTTTATATTTCCTATGTGGTCAAGACAAATCTTAATGGACATGAAAAACCTAATACCTAAGACCACAAACTTAACAGGAGATGTTAACACCCCCTTATCTCAAAAAGATAGATCAACCAGACAAAAAATTAGCAAGGAAATAGCAGAAATGAACCAGAGCTTGGAACAAATGGAATTGGTAGACATATACAGAATATTCCACCCAACCACAGCTGAATACACATTTTTTTCAGCTGCACGTGGGTCATTTCCAAAATAGACCACATACTAGTCCAGAGGTCATGTGCAAATATATGCAAGAAAATAGAAATTGACCCATACACATTATCTGACCACAGTGCAATGAAACTGGAAATAAATGACAAAAGAAACCAGATATACCTGCTAAGTTCATGGAAACTAGTGGCTCACAGAAAAAATTCAACAATATCTACAATTCAGTGAAAATTCAAGCACAACTTATGGGATGTGATGAAAGCAGTTCTTAGAGGGAAAATCATAGCTATGATCTCACACATTAGGCAAACAGAACAGGAACAAATAAACACCCTAATGTTGCACCACCAACTTCTAGCAAAAGAAGAGCAAATGAAACACAGAGTGCGAAGACGCGAAGAAACCATAAAGATTACAGCAGAAATTAATTCAATTGAGATGAAGAAAACAGTTCAAAGAATCAACAAATCAAAAAATTTGGTTCTTTGAAAGACTGAATAAAGGTGAAACACATCTAGCCAACCTCATCAAAAAGAGGCAAGAAAAAATTCAAGTACATGCAACAAGGAATGAAAAGGGTGAAATCACCACAGCCACAGTGGAAATTCAGAAGATGATCAATAGTTACTTCAAGAATCTTTACCATCACAGAATAAAAGACACAGAAGAAATGGACAGATTCCTAGAAAGTACGAATTACCAAAACTAAACCAATAAGATGTAACAACTCTCAATAAGCCAATAACACCCAACGAAACACAAAACATAATAAAATGCCTACCAACAAAGAAAAGTCCAGGTCATGATGGATTCCCAGCTGAATTCTACAAGAAATTTATAAAAGATATAATCCTTACACTCCTCAAACTCTTCAGTTAAATTGAAAAGGAAGCAAACCTCCCCAAATTATTTCTGGAGGCAAGTATAATACAGATTCCAAAACCAGGGAAAGACACAACCAAAAAGGAGAACTACAGGCCAATCTCGCTCATGAACATAGACATAAAAATACTCAATAAAACCCTGGCAAATAGAATACAGCAAATCATGAAGATCATACACCATGACCAGGTAGGATTCATCCCAGGGATGCAACGATGGTTCAATATTCAAAAATCTATAAACATAATACACTATATTAATACGCTGAACTCTAAAAACCACATGGTCATCACAGTTGATGCAGAGAAAGCTTTTCACAAAGTCCAATACTCATTCATTTTCAAGGTCCTACAGAAAATTGCAATAGATGGACTCTACCTTAACTTGATCAAAGCCATCTATGACAACCCGAAAGCTAATATAATCCTAAATGGGGAAAAACTGAAATCTTTTACTCTTAAATCAGGTACTATACAAGGATGTCCTCTATCACCCCTCCTATTTAATATAGTCTTAGAATCATTTGCAACAGCCATTAGAAAAGAGGGAGAAATGAGCGGAATTAGAATAGGTAAAGAAGAAGTTAAATTTTCACTATTTGCAGATGACATGATACTTGGCTTGGAAGACCCCAAAAATTCAACCAAGAAACTAATGGAACTGATATGGAAATTCAGTAGCATACCAGGATACAAAATCAATACTCAAAAGTCAATAGCATTCCTCTACACAGATAACAAGTGCACTGAAAGGGAAACAATTAGAAACAATACCTTTTACAATATCACTGCAGAAAATGAAATACCTTGGAATTCACTTAACCAAGGAAATCAAAGACCTTTTCACAGAAAATTACAACACTCTAAGAAAAGAGATTATAGAGGATTTCAGAAAATGGAAAGATATTCCATGCTCCTGGATAGGAAGAACCAACATTGTGAAGATGGCCATATCCCCAAAATTGCTGTATAGATTTAATGCAATCCCTATGAAACTGCCACCAACATACCTCCCAGACCTAGAGAAATAGTTCATAAAATTTATTTGGAACCACAAATGACCTAGAATAGCAAAGGCAATCTGGGCCAATAAGGGCAAGGCAGGAGGCATCACAATTCCTGACTTGAAATTATACTACACAGCCACTGTGATTAAATCAACATGGTATTAGCAACGAAATAGACCTGAGGATCAATGGAATAGATCAGACGTCGCAGAAGCATGTATGATCACACTCCGTCATGTGATCTTCAACAAAGGAACGAAACATACTCACTGGAAGAAAGATAACCTGTTTAACAAATGGTGCTAGAAAACATGGATTTCTACATGCCGAAAACTGAAAACTGACCAAGCTCTATATCCATGTACTAAGTTAATTCAAAATGGATTAAAGATCTAAACATTGAAAAAGAAAAATTCAATCTCTTGGAAGAGAAAGTAGGAGGAACTCTTAAAAGAAATAGTGGTAGGTAAAGAGTTCATGAACAAATATATATTCACATGGAAAACACCTGAAAGAATCAACAACTGGGATCAACTCTTTCTGAGGAGTTTCTGCACATCAAAAGAAATTGTCAACAGAGTGAAAAGACAAACCACAAATTTTGAAAAAAAAAAAAACAAATAAGCAATCAGAAAAAGGTCTGCTGTCTAGAATATATAAAGAATTGAGATATAACAGGGTCCTCAAATTTAAAGACCCAATTCAGCAATGGCCATCTGAGATGAATACACTCTCCTTAGAGGACGAAATTAAAGAAGCGAATAAATATATGAAAAAATGCTCCACATCGCTAGCCACTCATGAAATGCAAATAAAAACAACACTGAGATAGCATCTCACTCCAGAAAGAATGGCTATCATAAGGAAATCAACCAACAATAAATGTTGTAGAGGTTGTTTGGAAAAGGGAACACTTCTTCACTGCTGGTGGGAATGTAGACTGGTACTACCATTGTGGAGGTCAGTGTGGAGACTCCTCAGAAGAGTAGGACTGGAAATCCCATTCAAGCCAGCTATCCCCCTACTGAAAACTTTCCCAGAAGATCTGAAAACATTGTATCATAGTGATATATGTGTACCTATGTTTATAGCAGCACAATTTGTGATAGCAAAATCTTGGAAACAACCAAGATGTCCATCACATGAGGAATGGTTGAAAAAGATGTGGTATTTTTATAATGGAGTATTACTCAGCTAATAGGAATGATATGCTTGAAGCATTTATATTGAAGTGGATGCCACTTTAATATATACTCATAAATGAAATAAACTAGACGCACATGTGTAAATACTGCATAGTCTCCCTAGTATAAGTACTGAAAAGAAGAAATACAAATAGAAATATACAACAACAACTAAAGCAATTGAGTTTGATAGAGCAAAGTGAATGGCATATGCTGCAGGGTAATAATCAGCTTTTGTTCTGGATGGTTAAGAACATAATTTCACAGATTAAAATTGAGAAATAGAAAAGCCACAAGGCCAGCCAACATTTTGGCCCTAGCCTTTCAAGGTCAGCAAAGACTCAGGACATAAGACAACCTGAACTGTAACATCATCAAACTCAGTTGATCCCCAAATTTTCTGAACAAGGAGATTATGGATCCACAGAGGAAAGAGATCGAAGTTCTAGAGTGTGCCTGGGGAGAGTCACATGGAAAGAGGACTTTCTCTCAGGCTCTCACAGAGAGCAAACTTGTGAAGTTTGGCCATGACTCATCCATATGGATGACACAGACAAAGGATGTACAGAATAAGATACAAAATTACAAGATAAACCCTGAGTGAACTTCATTGACCTCATCAGAAACAAAAACTACATGTTTCGGTATATAGGTTTTGCTCTATGTAGGTCTTGACCATCCAGCAGAAAAGTATATAAATGAGATATACAATATGGGGCCATAGTAATAAGTTGAGCTGTAAATGGGTTCGGTTGACAACTTCTTCAGATAACTCACTCTTGTTGTGGAATGCTGGACTGTGTTGGATTGTGTTATCTTGTTCAGGCACCTAAATTAGTTGAATGACAATAGAGTTCCCATCTTTGACAGGTGTAGAAAATGGAAGGGGTATAGAAAGGAAGAATCATGATGTGTGTGTATGGATAGTACAGTTGGGATAGATATGCCATAATTCTATGAGAGGCAAGATTTGTACTAATGGTGGTTGGACAGGATATTATGTCAGCTTCTAGTACTATGGACAACCACGAGGAAAATAATAGGGTAGAATGCAGTAATTATTGAATTTTGATATAATTCAGGTATATAAAATACGATATATAAACAGTTATACTCTCTTAATTTACTGATAAGAGATATCTGCTATAATAATGTCTGTAATTATAATATCATTTATGCACCTTGTATGATACTAAAGCATTATAAAAACAGTTTGAAATGTGTTGATTTATTGAATCCGTCCTGTTAATGTGCCTTAAAACTGTCTCATTGATATTTGTCCTTCAATAAAATAAAAATAAATAAAATATTAATACATTGCATATTGTTGTTTTTGTAGTGGTCATTCACACAGCATAGGATGCAGATATGATACCCTGTCCAAACACTATTAGTTTAAATCTTCCATCTTAAATCTTCCATCTTGAATTAAGAGAAAGTAGCTATATATCTAGCCTACTTTTTTATGCAGACACAAACAGTCCTTCCTTTATATCACAATTTTTTCATTTTGTTTTGTCAGAGAAGGGTATTCTATTGCCATCCAAATATTGTAGGTGCATGAATTCACCAAAATATTCAAATGTTAGGATTAAAATTTAAAATTTTTGACATTTTAAATTTTATTCATTTATTTATATTTAACTATTTTGTACAGGGCCTCACTGCACAGCTTGGACTCATAGTGATTCTCCTTTTTTCAGCCTATCTTGTGCTAAGATTGTAGGTGAGCACCACCACACCTAGGCACGGTGGCCAGCTCAGCACGCCCAGGGGTTGGAAGGCATGGCATGTGGTGCCAGTGATCAAACCGCTGTCCATATGCTTGCCTAAGCATGAGCGTAGTTCACTGAGCTAGCTCACCAGCTGACATTTTATTTGTACTATAGAAGAGGAGAAAGGAATGTACTCAAAATATGGAAAAATGATTTATTTATTTATTTTATTTTATTTTTTTATTTTAGGGAAGGGTCTACAGGGTGTTCAGGGTCTCACTACTAGATCAGACTCATAGTGATCTGCCTGTTTACAGACTCCCAGGAGCTATGTTTAGAGGCATGTGCCAGCATGCCCAGTCTCATTTGCCATCTCAGAGTGCTCCGGGGGCGGAACACTGGCACTGCAGGTCAGTGGGGATCGTGTCTCTGGCCCTGAGTCTGCTTGCAGGAGCTTTAATCCACTGAGGTTTTTGACTAGCCCTCAAATGGATATATTATAGATGAAGAAAATCATTCTTTTCTTTTTATGTATTTAGTACAGGGTCTACAGGGTCTCACTATGTAGATCAGACTCAGATTCTCCTATCTTCAGCCTTCCAGTCGCTGGGATTACAGGTGTGCTCTACCACGCCCAGTTTCAATTGCCATCTCAGCAGGCCCGGGAGGCAGGGATTACAGGGAAGGTCCAGGGATTGAACCCCCAACTCTTGTACCTGCTTGCATCTGCTTTAATCTGCTAAGCTATTTGGCTGTCCCTGATTTTATTTTTAATTGAGAATTTGTCATGAAATAGATCAAGGGGAAGAGAAAGGGAAAATGAAAGAAAGAATATCAGTGAAGACAGTGGAATCCTTAATTTGCACTTGAAAATGATGATATTGAGAATGAAAGAAATTAGACTATATAAAAAAGAATTTATACTAAGTAGATTAAATTTTAAAAACTAGAGCAGCCCAGAGACTCCTTCTCTTAAACTCTCATTTTCTGTACCAATGCATGAAATGAGCTTTCCTTCCTGGAGTGCAGCATCATGTGTTTCTGGAAATAAGACTGGCTCTAAGTGATATAAAGTCTCAGGGTACAGGAGGCACAGAGTAATGAATGATTGTCTTCTCACAAGTGCCAATATCAATTTAGCAGAAGAAATCACAATTTACAGTCCAAATTATAGAAAATTATCACCATTGTCTTCCTCTGGCTTTCAGCTGTGAGTCAAAGAAAAGCACAGGGCAGTTTGAGAGTCTTGACCATTACAGGTCCTCCAAAGGCAGTCTCAGGTTCCCACCTGCTTGTTACAAGAGGTTGAAGAAATGCTTGTCACTAACCCCGAGCCATTTACATTGTGGTAAATTGCTTCCCTGAAATACAACTTATAGATGCATTGTCAAATGCAGAAAATGGTGACTCATCAGTAATAAAATGTCACTGCTCACAGATTTTCCTCAAAATAATGCTGAAGCACCATGTAAAAAAGGAACATTTCTTAACCCAAACACTTATTATGGATAACTTATGAGAAATCTACCATGTATTATTTTAAACACAGTCTTTGCTTGAAGCAATAATAGCACAGTTATGCACTGGTGTCATTAATGGATCTGGCACATTAAAAAAAAAGATGTAAGAAGGATAAAACACTGAAGCAAGATATATTTTGGAAGAAAGATTTGTACTAATAGTGTTTAGACAAGATGTCATGTCTGCATATTGTACTCTGAATAACTACTACAAAGACAACAGTATGCAATGTATTAATCATTGTACCTATCCTACTAACCTGTTTTGCAACTGTCTTACTGCAATTTTTTCTCAAAAAAATTAATTAAAAAAATAAACTATAATCAAATCCAGACTTCATTCATGTACACCTTATTTAGTTTCTTTGTAGTTTCCTTTTGTGATCTTTCTTCAGAAGTTGTTCTGGTGACATATAAAGACATGAGTCACCACTTGATCCTGGGGTTTTCTGAGGAGTTCAAGGTGCCTTGAAGAATATTAGATATTCTTCCAGTTGTGGGAATGTCCGAGCTGACACAAATGTTTCAAGACATCTGCATCTAGAAACTTACAAGCCTTTCTTGAAGAACATGTGGTTCTATGAATAATCTCAACACAATTTCAAAGAGAAAAAAACAGATAAACATAACATGATACCAAATCTGTTCTCAGCCTTTTGGCTAAGATTAAGTGTAACATGACACCAAATTTCAAAACAAGTTAGGAGGACAGTTATAATAGTTGTTATACTGTGAATTGTTGTCTTCCCAGTAACTATTCAGAGTAGATGTAGGTGTATATATCTACTCATTATTAGTACAAATTTTTCTGTTGCAGGAACTAAGAGAAACTAGCTATACAACTATCTTAACTATTTCGTGTCATATATTTTTCCTTTTTCTCTTTTTTCTTTGACCTTTTCTCTTTTCTTTTGAAGTTTTTTCCCAGTTCACAATATTTATTGTACATTTTAGATCTCATTTTTTTGTTTATTTTCTTTCCTAGTAAGATGATGGTCTTGGTTACATTCATTTACCCATAAAACACTCCCTTTATTCTTCTTTATGACTGAGTAGTATTTAAAAAGATCTCATCTTTCTTATCCATTCCTTGATGGATGGGAATCTGGGTTGGTTCCAAGATTTAACCATCCCAACTTGTGTTGGTATAAATATATTGCTACGATATGATGATTTTACTTCTTTTGGGAAAACACCAAGAATGGAAATAATTAGCTCAAGTGAGACCTCTAATCCTAAATTTTGAAGGAATTTCCACAGAGATTTCCATGGTAGTGGTATTGGTTTACATTCCCATCAACAGTGGAGAAAGGTTTCTTTTTCTCCACAGTACCTCCAGTACTTGATATCAGTTGATATTTTGATGATAGTTCTTCTTTCTGGGGTGAGATAGAATCTCAGGGTTGTTTTTAGATATGCATCTCTCCAATGACCAGTAATGGTGAACACTTATATGCCATGTGTATTTCTTAATCTGAGTAGATGCCCCATTTTTTTACTCAACCTTTGAATTTGGCAAGGGGAATGATTTTCTCAATTGTTTATATCTTTTAAATGTTAAGTTCTTTGTCTCTGGGACAATTGTCTATAATTTTTCCACTCCATGCACTATCTTTTTACTTTATTGGCAATTTTTTGTGCAAAAGTTTTTTTAATAAGGCAAGATGCCATGTGTTAATTCTTTATACTATTTCCCTTGTGGTCTGGGTTTGTTCACAAATTGTCTGCCTACACCTATGTCACAGTAATTATCATCATCATCATTATTATTATTATTATTATTATTTAAAATTGAAAGTACCTAAGCAGTTCAAGTAATACTGCTCTCATTTCAGCTTGACAAGTGAATAATTGGCTGTGCTCTTGGTCAGATATGTGAAAGGAGGCTAGAATACTTTTTTTGTTTCTTATTTCTATACACCATTGAGTGGAATGATTATAGTTGGACTAATAAATGTGAGAGAAAATAGCCACCCCACCCAGAAAAAGCAAACGCAGGTGTGTGAGCAATCGCAACCTTGTGTGTGTATTCCATTAGCAGGATACTTTGACTTAAGACAGAAACATTTTCACTACAAAGTAATTAGAGCTTAATGCGGTCTTCTCTGAGTAAATCAGAGCAAGAAATGAGAGGGATCATGACCTTTATATTTAATTAAACTTCTTTAGATAGCTAATTCATTTATAGGTTGATTAATAGAGTGCATGCTAGCATTCATCCTAAGCTGTGAAAATATGTGCTGAATTATAAAGAAAAATCAAATAGACAATTAAAACATTTTAGTTTACTTTTAAAGAAAGAGAAATACGTAGTTTGAATCTATCTTAATTGTTCTAAAGTAAGTGAGTGAACCAGCTATGTAACAGTAAAGGCTCTGTCTTCATAGGCACAATTAGGACTTTCTTAGATCATCTTTTGCTAAGTGTGGAATTTTGTAAAATTACTTAGGCTTTCTAAGCATCACTTTCTTCAGTTGAACAATGAACTAATAATAGTGCTTTTATGGGACAATTAGTGTAAGATCTAAAAGAAAAAGATTTTACATGCTCCTTGCTGAAAATAAGTGGTCAATTAATGTTAATTTTCATTATATTAAAGCTACTCAGAATATAAATGAATTAGTAATGAAACTATCCCACACTACAAGTACTTTATTTTTATTAGTTTCCCTTCATCAAAATATTCCACTGGCTTCAGAACAACTCACCAAATAAAATATAAAAGTGACCGGTGAATAGCTTCTAAGGCTGTAATACTTAATAAGGAATCAATAATAATTGAATTAATGATTTAAACTGAAAATATAGGCAATTAACTGATTTCAAAGATATTATCGACTTCTTTGAAAAAGTTTTCATAATCTTCCAACAAAACTGTCATGATGAGAGTTGAATTTGATTTAACCCCAGTTCTTGTCCTAATGTCCCTAATCCCCATTTTCTCTTTCTTCCATCTTTATAGTGAAATATACATTTAAACTAGCAGAATTTATCTTCTGGAAATGTTAACTTGGGCTATACGACTTGAAGAATGCTTTTCTGTATGCCTGTAATATTTTCATTTTTTAAAAGAAGAAAAATACATGTAAATGCTTTGGATTTAAGCAAGAGTTGTTTTTTTTGGGGGGGGATGTCAGGTTTGGAAGAAGTAAGAACATAGAAAAGGAACGCGTTGTCTGAACAAAAACAGCGAAAGGCAGAAACAGATCTTCACTAAACCTCCCCAGTGGAGTTGAACTCTTAAGATATAATTGGCTCTGTCAGTATTAAAAAATGGAACACAACCAAGAGATTATATAATAAGAATCATTTTGGTGCTAAAGACCCCCTTAACAATGGAGATACGGTTGAATCCTAGTGTGATCATTACAGGCTCATTTTCTTGCTTCATGCTCCCATGATAAAGGCTTCGGGACAAGCAATGGCATTTTAAATTGCTCAGTCTCACACAAAAAAAGTGTATCTTTTGGATTTCTCAGGAAAAATTACTTTCCCATCTCACTAGAAGAATGGTTTCAAGAACAGCATTGTGAACATGTAGCAGGCAACAGCAAAGGCAGCGCTGAAGAATTGGGGTGCTGAAAAAGAGAAAGGAATTACCTGTGGACATTGGCTCCACGGTCCCCACTCAGACATGACGCACTCATTGGGACACAGGAGCGAACAGGACTGGACTTCTGGGGGCGCTTCTTCCTGGTGGCACAGGTTGCGGTCCACTGCTTCACCTTCGTTGTCAGCAGTATTCACACATCTGTGAGGGAGACCATGAGGTAACTTGACTTCTTACAATGGTGGACGACAAATTTAAGACAGTTTTGGTGTGTCGTAACTATTGACTGCTCAAAGATAGTTGAATGGGCCATTATTGAGTGATAACATACTAGAGCGCATTTTATTTCAGACACTAAGGAGCACAATGGGAAGATGAGGGACACTGGCTATCCTCAAAGAACTCCCAGTTTCAAGAGAACTAGAATATATTTACTCAGCTTCAGCACTGAGAGACTTTTTGTTGTAAAATGTCTTACTGGCTTCTCTGAATAAATGGACCACTTTATAATAGCCAGGGATTTCATGCTTTCTATAGCACTCCTATCCTTTACCAACAGCTTTCCCCAAACCATCCTAATCTTTGTCTCACACATTTAAGGTCATAGCAAAGTAATATGAAAAATAATTGGTTGCATTATTCTTTCAGGCATTTTTTACATATCAGGATAGTGTTTGCTCTCATAGCCAAAGAGCAATGCGGAAGTACTGTCGTGCAATAGAGAAGCACAGAGCACAGACACACAGAATTCTGGTCCACTCTGCTCATCTCAGTATGTGAGAGAAGTCATCATGTGTGGACAGGATGCTGAAGAGCCAATCATACTAACACCAAGCTTTTATATTACTGTATCTCTGCCTAAAGCATTTAAATTGAATATTTGCAAAATAACACAAGCAAACAAAAATATAGAGTGTTCGCAAGTGTTCTTACTCTGCCGGGCATAGCATACATTATTTTGACAACTTGTAGTAGTACTCACCTTATATAACCTAGCATTTGCATAAAAAGGAAAAAAATCCATATTCAAACAAAAATGAAAATATTTATAGCAGCCTTATCCGTAATCTACTGAGCCAGAAACAGTACAAATGTTCAGTGACACTGTAAAAGATAAATATATTGTACTAATTTATTGGGTTAAATGCTATGAAGTAATGAGAAATCATAGACTATTACTACGTCAAATGCTTATGAATATAATGTTAAATGAAAGCAGATAGACATGCCAGAAATAATCTGTGTCATCAGAAGTCAGAAGAATGGCTACCCTTGGAGGATGCCTAGTGGCTGATAGGGTTTACATACTTCTGGTAATACTTTGCTTCTTGTCTTCTGAGCTGGTTACACAGGTGTGTCTGCATTCTAAAAGTCTTCCAATTATTCCCATATGTTGGAGCATTTCTCTCTACTTTAAGTTCAGTTAGAAATTTATTTTTTGACAATATTTAATACAAACATGCTATATGTAAGGCTCTTTCCTTAGGTGCTGGAATATATTGTTTGTTAATAATGATGTACTTAATAAATATTCTTTGGGTTACTATATATGTTGGCCTTGCTTGGATGTTGGAATACAAAACTGTAAAAAGAGAGATTTTCCTTGATGTCTTATTCCAGTTCTACTTAAAAGGATGAAGTTTAAAATGACAATAGTCTCCCTAGTATAACAAGCGAAAAGCAGAAATACAAAAGGAAATGTATAACAAGCAAAATCAATTGAGTCAGATAAGGCAAAGTGAATGGCATAA
>PVKA01051728.1:0-12052 GCA_004027165.1 Ctenomys sociabilis | reverse complement strand
CTGGATTCTATAAGAAATTTACAGAAGATATAATCCCAACAATCCTCAAGTTCTTCAATGATATTGGACAGGAAACAATCCTCCCAAAATCATTCTTGGAGGCAAGTATTACACTCATACACAAGCCAAAGAAAGGCACACATAAAAAGAGAACTATAGGCCAATCTCCCTCATGAACATAGATGCAAAAATCTTCAATAAAATCCTAGCAAATAGAACACAGAAAATCATCAAGAAGATTATACAGGGAAGCACTTATTCCACTGAGTCATCTATGCAACTACTTTCACGTAATTCTGTGAGAAGAAAGATTTGCACTAATAGTTTTTGGACAGAATATCCTGTCTGCTTCTTGTACTATGGATAACCACTAGGAAGATAACAACGCAGAAAGTATTAATTATTGTAACTATACTATAATTCAGCTTAAAAAGACAAAAAAAAAAAAAAGATAGAAAAAAAGTTTTAAAAAAGGTATACAGCTCCATTCTCTTAATTCAATGAATAGAGGCATCTGCTCTAATAGTGTTTGTAAATAGAATATAATGTATGCACCTTGTACAACAAATAACCACTAAGAAAATAATATGCAATGTATTAATTATTGAATCTGTTCTAATAATTTTATTTGAAACTATCTCATCGCTATTTGTTCTTCAATAAAATTATGGGGGGAAAAAAGAAGATTATATACCATGATCAAGTAGGATTCCTCACAGGGATGTACGAGTGGTTCAACATATGCAAATCTATGCATGTAATACACTATGTCAATAAGCCAATGCCAAAAACTACATGATCACCTCAATTGATGCAGAAAAGGCTTTTGACAAAGTCCAACACTCACCAATGATCAAAGTCCTACAGAAAATTGGAACAGATGGCCTCCACCTCAATGTAATAAAAGCCATCTATGACAACACAACATAACATAACAGTACATAATTCTAAATCGGGAAAACTGACATCTTTTACTCTCACATCAGGTACAAGACAAGGATGTCCCCTATCACCACTCCAATTCAATATAGTTCTAGAATCATTAGCTAGAGTCAATAGACAAGATAGAGAAATAAAAGGAATAAGGATAGGTAAAGAAGAAGTTAAACTATCTTCATTTGCAGATGATATGATACTCTACTTGGAAGACCCAAAAAACTACACCAAGAAGTTGATAGAATTAATACACAAATTCCATAGCATAGCAGGATACAAAGTCAATACCTAAAAGTCAATAGCATTCATCCATACCAATAATAAGCACACTGAGAGGGAAATTAGAGAAACAAGCCGTGTACAATTGCACTGTGAAAAATGAAATACTTAAGAATTAATCTAACTAAAGAAGTCAAAGATCTATTCAAAATTATAGTACTCTGAAAAAAGAGATTATAGAGGATTTGAGAAAATGGAAAGATATTCCCTGCTTCTGGATAGGAAGATACAACATTGTGAAGATGGATATAGCCCCAAAATTGCTGCACAGATTTAATGCACCAATATACCTCACAGACCTAGAGAAATCATTCCTAAAATTTATTTGGAACCAGAAAAGACCTAGAATAGCAAAGGCAACCCTGGGCAACAAAGGAAAGGCAGGAGGCATTGCAATTTCTGACTTGAAATTATACTACAAAGCTAAAAAGTGATAATATCAGCTTGGTATTGGTTAAAAAAAAAAAAAAACAGACCTGAAGATCAGTGGAAAAGGTTAGAAGATATAGACTCAACTACAAACACACTCAATCACCTTACCTTCGACTTAGGGGCCAAATATACTTACTGGAAGAAAGATAGCCTCTTTAACAAATGCTGGTGAAAAAACTGGCCCTCTACATGCCAAAAACTACAATTTGACCCAGGTCTATCACCATATACTAAAGTCAAAATGGATTAAAGATCTAAACATTAAAACAGAAACACTCAATCTCCTGGAAGAGAAAGTAGGAGGAACTCTTGAAGACATAGGGGTAGGTAAAGAGTTCATGAACAAACATATATTCACACAGGAAGCATTTGAAAGTGTCAACAACTGGGATCAACTGTTCTTAAGGAGCTTCTGCTTGTCAAAAGAAATTTTCAACAGGGTGCAAAGACAACCCACACATTTTTTTTTTTTTTTTTTTGTCTTTTTTGAGACAGGGTCTCGCTATGCAGTTCAGGCTGGCACCCACACATTTTTTTATAGCAACAAAATTTGTTTTTATTTTGTTTTGGCAAAACCAGGGATTGAACTCAGGCCTTTGTGCTTGCCAGACAGGTGCTTATTCTACTGAGCTATGTCCCCAGCCTAAGCAGCACAATTTATGATAGTCAAATCTTGGAAACAACCAAAATGTCCATCACCTGAGGAATGGATGAAAAAGATGTGGTGTTTTTGGGGTCAGGGAGATAGCTCAGTAGAATAAGTGCTTGCCTGGCAGGCACAAGGGACTGAGTTCAATCCCCAGTTCCACAAAAATAATAAATAAATAAATAAATAAATAAATAAATAAATAAATAAATAAATGCACCTAACAGCAAAGTGTGATGACACATACCTATAATCCCACTAAGGACACAAGGAGAAAGGATTACAGCTGAGTTCAAGGCCAGCCTAAGCTACCATGTATACCAAAAACCCTATCTTAAAAACACCCCTGCCTCACACAAACACACACACATACACACGAAAAAAACAACTTTGTATATAGATGTGGTGTTTTTATTCAATATACAGCCATAAAGAAATTTAACCTTGAAGCCTTCATATATAAGTAGATGCCACTTGAACATATATTCATAAATGAAATAAACCAGACCCACATGTGTAAATATCATATTGTCTTCCTAATGTAATAACTCAAAAGAAGAAATAAAAATTGAAAGGTCTGCCACAGTTAAATAGAAAGTGATAATTTAAGGACTAAGCAGCAAAGAGAAAGAAAGTAGAAATTTTAGAAAATATGGCAGGAGCAAAACCATACATCTATATAAACAAGATGGTTAAGGCAATGGTCCTAATAATCTCCATCAGGTTTTTGAAAATAGCAGTTAATGGGGAGCATTCTCACCCTGACCAACTCTATATGCTGATATCTTAGATATACAACTGAGGATAGCAATGTATAACTCTAAAACCATGCTTGAAATACCTATCAATGGTATAATTGCCTTTAGATGATAATGTTTCTGGAAGAATCTGAATGCCCAGGGACTTTCAAGTCCTGCTGCTCCAAATATTCCATCCTCTTCTGATCACTTTATAACTAGGATTGCCAGGGACCTGGATGCACTGGAGCGCATGTACCCAAGAGTACATGTATCCATCTGATACCACCCCTGAGTAGCATTCCATTCTTGTGTCAAACATTGACAACGTGAGAACTAATTTTCTAGTTAAAATCATTGCTAAACAGGGCAAGGTTGTGCTATTAATAGGTGACCAAGAATAACCAAAACAGTCAAAATCAAAGAATTCATGTCAAATATGATCCTCCAATTCACATGATCAAAAGTCTGAACTTTTCTTTTTTTTCCTCCATAATTTTATGGAGGAAAATAGCAATGAGATAGTTTCAAATCAATAGAACAAATTCAATAATTAATCCATTGCATATTGTTTTCTTAGTGTTTATTTGTTGTACAAGGTGCAGACATAATATTCTATTTACAAATACTGTTAGAGCAGACCCCTTTATTCATTGAACTAAGAGAATGTAGCTGTATACCTATCTTTTTTTAAAAGCTGATTTATAGTGCAGTTTCAGTAATTAGTACTTTTTACATTATTATATTCCTAGTGGTTATCCATAGTACAAGAAGCGGACAGGATGTCCCGTCCAAACACTATTAGTTCACACTATACATCCCTGATCCCATTCCTCTGTGGCTCCTTAATGTCACTGATCAGAAAACTTGGGGCACAACAAAGTGCATGATGTTACAGTACAGGTTCTCCTACATCATGAGTCTTCACTGACCTTGAAAGGTTAGGGCCAAAATGTTGGCTGACCTTGCAGCCCTTCCATTTCTCCAATTTTTGATCTGCAAACCTAGGTTGTTAACCATCTAGAAAAGAAGCTGATTATTACTCTGCAATATATGCAGTTGAGTTTACCCTAACTATCTGTCTAAATATCAAACATCTTAGGCATAACGTGGAACAGATCTTTTACATCAAGTGTTGATGTATCAAATTTTAAGTCCTTAAAGAAAAAAAAAATTTTTTAATTTTTTTAAAAATACAGTGTGCTCACATAGGCAGGTATCGGGTGCAGGCTCCAGCGAGTTTGCGGACTGGAACACAGCCTGCGCTCGTGCACGTGGTCTCCGCTGCAACCTGCTCCTAAGGGCCGCTCCATGTCGCCATGCCAGCAGATGTCAGCAAGTGGACCAGGCCCTTGAGCCTGCAGGAGGTGGATGAGCAGCCCAAGCACCCTCTGCAGGTCGCTTACGGTGGGGCGGAGGTGAATGAGCTGAGCAAAGTGCTGACACTGACCCAGGTTAAGAACAGACCCACCAGCATTTCTTGGGATGGTCAGGATCCAGATAAACTCTACACCCTGGTCCTGATGGACCCTGAAGCTCCCAGTCGGCAGTCTCCCAAGTTCAGGGAGTGGCACCATTTTCTGGTGGTCAACATGAAGGGCAATGATATCAGCAGTGGCACTGTGCTATCCGACTCCGTGGGCTCCGGGCCTCCCAGGGGCGCAGGCCTGCACCACTCTGTGTGGCTGGTCTACGAGCAAGACAAACCGCTCAAGTGCGATGAGCCCGTTCTCAGCAACCGGTCTGCAGACCTCCGTGGAAAGTTCAAGGTGGCGGCCTTCCACAAGAAGTACCATCTTGGGGCCCTGGTGGCCAGCACATGTTACCAGGCCGAGTGGGACGACTACGTGCCCAAACTGTAAGAGCAGCTGTCTGGGAAGTAGGGCCAACTCCAAGGCCCCATCATCCTGGAGACCTCAAACAGTATTCTCGAGTTCCATTCAGTGATGCACGTAGATTTCTCCCTTGTCCCACTCCTGAGACCTGAGCTGTCCCTAGTGGTGTGGGGTGACTTTTCCTGCTGTCTGTCCTTTCGGGTTCTAGATAACCACACAACCCAGTTTTCCTTCTGGCCAAATTTGAGCTCTGTTTTTGGGGATGTTTTGGTACCGTGGTGGGATCGTCATATTGTTAATAAAAGTTTAGCAATACAAGGTTTAAGGAGGAAGAAAAGCCAGATGGAAAGACCAGGCCTACAGAAAGCGAGCAGATTATCAAAGAATCTGTAAGGCAGGCTAAAAAGAGAGAAAATGATTGGTTGTCACGGCCTTCGTGTGTCCTGAGTCATGTTTATCATGGTGCAGGACACAAGGAGGCTCCCATCTTGGATAAATTGGGACAGGATAGTACATCTCTGGTGGCTTAAAAGTTGTGACAGCCTTCTCTGGGTCCTTTAAAGGGCACAACTAGAAGCAGAGTTGAGGGGGTGGCTCTTTTCTTCCAAATTCCTGGCCATCTAGATTAGCAGGGAGTTGGGGTGACAGGTCATCAGGATCCTTAAATTGTCCTCTGAGTTGGTCATTTGTCATTGATCTAAGAAAAGCTGGTTTAGAGTTGCTTACTATTGTGTTCATTCTGGTGTTTGCTAATTGCTCAATAAAAATGAAAACACTGGACAAAACATAGTACTATACATATATTATTATACAGAAATTTTGAAATTTAACCATATATAGCCTTGTAGCAGAGCAGTCCTGTAACATTTTTCCCCCTTGTGTCTTTTTTTTTCCATTTATTACCCCCCAAGAAAAACATATTTACTTGTAAGATAGTATGAGAATAATTGGTATGTCATGACAGGAAGTATGTATTTAGCAGACCAAACTAGCAGGCATTCCAAGCGTGATCCTTCAGGCCAATTGCTCGGTTCACAGGTATCAGTGTATATAGATAGTCAGGTTGAGAGTCTTACCATTTAACTGCTACTTTCAAAAACATGCTGATGTTTCTCAGGATCTTTGCCTTACTCATCTTGTGTGTACAAATGTATGGCTTTGTCCCTGTCCTATTTCCCAGCTTTTCTCCTTGCCCTCTCCTCATTGTCCAATCCTCAAATTCTTGCTTTCCTTTTAGTTGTATTATACCTTTCAATATGTATTTCTTCTTTTGATTTCTTATACTAGGTAGACTACACAATATTTGCACATGTGTGTTTTGTTTATTTCACTTATGAGTATATGTTCAAGTGGCATCAACTTCAATATAAATACTTCAAGTTTATCATTCTTTATAGCTGAGTAATACTCCATTGTATACAAATCCCACATCTTTTTCAACAATTCCTCATGTAACGGGCATCTTGGTTGTTTCCAAGATTTTGCTATCACAGATTGTGCTGCTATAAACATAGGTACACATATATCACTATGATACGATGTTTTCAGTTCCTCTGAGAAAATTCCCAATAGGAGAATAGCTGGCTTGACTGGGATTTCCAGTCCTAGTTTTGTGAGGAGTCTCCACACTGACCTCCACAATGGTTGCACCAGTCTACATTCCCACCAGCAGTGGAGAAGGGTTCCCTTTTCCCCACAACCTCTCCAACATTTGTTGTTGGTTTATTTCTTTATAATAGCTACTCTTTCTGGGGTGAGATGGTATCTCAATGTTGTTTTAGCTTGCATTTCATGGATGGCTAGTGATGTGGAACATTTTTTCATATATTTTATTGCGTTTGACATTTAGACAGATAGTGATGTTAATCTCAACTGCCTCTGTTGCATGTAATAATATCATTAAGCTTCTCTTTTGGACGGTTAACAACTAAAGTTTGCAGATCAAAGATTAGAGAAAAAGAAGGAGTACAAGGATAGCTAAAATTTTGGCCCCAGCCCTTCAATGTCAGTGAGGACTCCGGACATAAGAGAACCTGTACTGAGACACCCTGTAACTCAGTGGTGTCCCTGGAAAGTGATAGATGATGTAGAGTGTGCCTAAGGACAGTCACATAGAGAGAAAACATTCTCTCAGGTTTCCACAGAGAGCAAATTGGTCAAGCAATGGCTGTGACTCATCTGCGTGGCTGACACTGACAAAGGATCTACAAGCTTCTCTACATGTTGCAGCATAAATCCTGAGGGGATTTGACTGATCTTGTCAGATACAAAAGTTACATTTTTAGTTATATAGGTCTTGCTTTAATTTGGCCTTAACCATCCAGCAGAAAAATATAACCACGAGGTATAAAATGCAATGCTATATTAATAAGCTTAACTGTAAAGATTCAGGTCAACAACTTCAGAAAATTTACAGTTCTGCTGATAATCCACTGCTATTATGAACTATTGGAATATGTATATTTGCATAAAAATATATGCAAAATAGGATAGATATACAGCTACTTTCTCTTAGTTCAATGAGAAGAACAATTTGTACAAGATATCATATCTGCATCTTTCACTCTGAATAACTACTATGAATACAACAATATGCAGTGTATTAATTATTGTAACTCTCATACTAACCTGTTTTGAAACTGTCTCATTTGTATTTCTTTCTCATTAAAATTAAAAAAAAAAAAATACAAAGAGAGCCAGGCTGCTGACCAGATGCCAGGAGTCTATATGGGACAGGGATCTCAGTAAAAAAGGGGCTACCGATAAGAATTCCTTTCAAATATTCCCTATTCTTCCAGAGTAGTCTCCCGGTCTTTTCCTCCTCCTCTCTTCCCACCCTCCAGTAAGTCATATGCTTTTGTTTATTTTTGGTACTGGGCATCAAACTCAGGTTCTTGTGCTTGTCAAGCAGACCCTTAATCCACTAAGCTATCTCCCTGGTCCATCATCTTTTATTTAAAACCCCACTTCTTTAACTATTTAACCAATGCTGAATTTAGGAGCCCTGGATGCCGCATATTCTAGGAGAGTTGTGGCATGGTGTGGAGTGCCAAGACACCACAATGTGTGGCACAGCGTGGCACTCTCCTCTTCCTAGACACTGCATATGTATCCATCTTGCTAATGCTTGAATATATTTAAAAAAGTAAAGTATGTTTTTCACTGCAAAGTGGTCCTTTACTTATATCCCCCTTTTCTGTTTTCTTTTGTCAGAGATAGGTTTTTCCATTGCTGTCAGAGAAGCTGTATTTGGAGAAGTGCTCAAAGGACCTTTTCATACTGTCCCCCAAAAAAGCCTAACAATTATCTTCCATGTTCTTGCTCCCTTTTTTTCTTGTGCCTCTTATTGGCTTCCTTTTGATCTATTGGGTCTTTGGTTGCTTTTTCTCCTTCTTGTTTCTGTCTAGAATTCCTAACTTCAAAGCCACTCAGTAAAACGTGCTTCTGTGCAGCAGACAAAACATTTCAGTGTAGGATTCTCTGCCCTTGTAGTCTCAGAATGGTTCTCCACGGCCTTTGATCAAGATGCTGTGATGCTCACTGCCCACAGAATGAGTGATCTGGCCAGTACTGACCAACCTCAGGAGTCTGTGAGGTCATGGCCTCTGACAATGGGATAGAGATGTCCTCCTCCTATCCCCATCTCCTGTTGCTCTCTGTTCCCTTCTTTTTCTCCATGCAGAATGTTCTAAAATCATTATTTACCTTAGAAAAGAAAAGAAAAAAAAAAAAAAAACAATAAAAACACTGGGGAGAAGGAACAGTCTCCTGCCACTGAACCCCAGCCGATCTTCCTCATCTTGGAAAGCCCTCGGATTCAATCAGGAGGTTTCCTGTTGTGGTCTGGAGTTTTTACAAGTGGAACAATATAGTGCAGGTGTTTTATAATGAATCACCCAAGAATCACATACAAGTGCAAGAAATCTATCCACACACTAAGTACTAAGGAATCCAGCAGAGGGCCTAGATCCCAATATCCTGTGTAAGTACAGCTGGAAACATACAGCTCATAACAACGTCTCCCTCAAGTCCAACTGGAGGCCTAGAGCCCACCACAAAATTTCATGCAGCCACGCTTCATGGATCTATGCTAGAAAGGCTCAAAGGTCAGTGGTGGAAGCTAGGAAGTCAATGCTCAAGGTGAGCAGCAGAGCTCCCCCAAAAGTACCACAGCCATCCTCACAACAACAGTGAGGTCCCAAACTCCTCCAGACAGGAGGAGGAAAGCTGAGATCCTATCAGGAAAGCCAACGTGATAAACTTCCCCGTGAGGCTGAGCAGTGCACCATCTTCCCCTCCAGAGACAAGACACGATGCTCAAGATGAGGACCAGAGCTCCTTCAGAGTTCATCAGGAAAGCCAGCATGACGAGGTCCTCCAGTAGAGCAGCCCAGGAGAACGAGCAGCTTCCCACAGCTCCAACAGCTTCTCCAAACAGCATCCCTAACAGCATTAAGGCAGCTTCTCCTGTTCTGCCTTCATGCTGCTGGAAACAACCCTCAGGTGGGCCTCCCGCACTCAGCACTGCACTAGTTTAATTCAGCTGGTATAAGCTGACCACCAGTTAGAAATCCACTACACTCCCCAAAGAGTACCCAATCTCAAACACTTCCCTGAGCTCCTCCATATACTACAGTTGCATTAAGCACCTGTCCTGTAAAAACATCACAGTGGACAATAAAAGGAACTTGTTTTGAATGCTAAGGATTGAAATCATGGCCTCATCCATGGGAGGCAAGTCATCTAGTGCCTAGCTCTATTCCCTACCCTCGGGCATCAAATCTCAACTGATAGAGCCTTGGGGTCCATTCCAAACAACCATATCCAAATCATGTCAAAAGCATTGCCTTGAACTCCAACCCCAAATTTATATTTGTTGCTGAAAAGAATAACCAGATAATTCTAAGTATCTAAGTAATAAATAAGAATTTGAAATGAATAAACATCACTTGTGCATAAAGTGAATATGGGGGGTAAATGTACTTGCCAAAAATGAATGAAAGACTTGATGCTGGGTGTGGGAAGGGGCAAGAGACTCCTTCTGAGCAAGGGAATAGACAGTTTATCAAGGGACATTCCAGCTCACATTCAAGATAAAGGCAAGGCCAATTTGTTCATAATGTTTTCTTTCTGAAGACTGAGGCAGGAATCAACTTCTTTGGTAGAAATGGTCAATTTATCACAGAATATCACTGATTCAGAATTCTTCTTCATTCTCTTATTATTTTGTAAGATTTCTGTACCCACTATGGGTACAGAGCCCTTAAAAATATTCACTATTTCTTCACCTTATTTGTCTTCATTTTCTGTCACATTCATCTTGTTTCCATGGTGTGTATGTGTGTCCTCTGTCCTCTGTTCTTCCCCCCCCCCACCATTTTTCTTTTATCATTTATTTTACTTTTTGGAAGCTCATACCTTGCACTCAAACTGTTCCTAAAAATAAAACTGTGACACAAACACTCTTTAGGATAAAATGATAAGAGCACTTCAAAATAGATTAAGTGTTCAACGTATTTACCATTGCTTTCCCCTGTTATCTTGGTATTTTTGTTTTGTTTTTTAGATATTTGATACAGGGTCTCACCATGCAGCTTGGACTCGGTAATCTTCCTGTTTTCAGCCTCCCCAGTGCTGGGATTACAGGCGTGCACCACTATGCCTAGACCACTGTGCCTAGATAGGCACACCATGCCCAAGGATGGGGGCGGTGTCGCATGTGGTGCTAGGGATCAAACTCAGTCCCTGCACTTGTCTGTGGTATCTTGTTTTGAAATTTTGTTTTGTTATTTTTCCTCTTTAAGAAAATAGATGGAAAAGAAAGAATCTCTCCTACTGAGTACATGGAAAAACACGGACAAAGTTCTAATGGATTCTGTGTGATAGTGTTTAACCAGAAATTCTTGTGTTAACTGCTTTGGTAAATATATCTGAGACTGTAATGTCCAAAAATCTGTATAATCTGTTCATCTGAGTCTCTGTTTTTATTTGTCTCTGTCTCTCTGATCTGTCTCTGTTTCTATCTCTCTGTCTCTCTCTCTCTCTCTCTCTCTCTCTCTCTCTCTCTCTCTCTCTGTCTGTCTGTCTCTCTCTCTCTCTCTGTGTCCATCTCTTTGTCTCTGTCTCTGTCTCTCTCCTCTCCCTTCATCCCTCCTACACTGAGACTTGAAGCCAGGGCCTTCATACTGAGCCACATTATAATTTTTTTCTTTGCTTTTTAGACACAGATAAATTGCCCAGGCTGGGCTTGAACTTTTTATCTTCCTGCCTCAGCCTCCTGGTGAATTTCAGGCATATGCCTTCATACCTAGCCAAAATATCACTCCTTACAGTGAAATAGAAAATAGCTTCTTGCCCTTATGGACCACAAGAGCATTGTACTCTTATTATATTTCAGTAATGACCTGACATCAGCTTAAAACACATACTCCTTCCCTTAACGCGCTTCCGTGACATGGCCTGATCCCCAGGAGCCTCCACTCTAAGTGCTCTAAAGTAATGAAGGGGTAAAGAAAAAAAAAGAGTAGTTGAAGGGCATGCGCAGTCATCTAATGTCACTAGCATCGCGGTTAGTCCATTGCCCTAGTACTCTTCGGCAGCCATGCTGGCTCCAACGGTGCCCACGGTGAATTCAAATCTCCTCCTCCAAGTGTGAAGGTGGAGACCCTCAATCAACTGGATAGAGTCCCATTAGGATCAGCCCAGATTCCGAGACCCAGGAAAGACCTCAAAATCTCTTTCTCCTCGGCCCAGGCAAGAAATTCTGTGGAGTTCACTTTACTTTAAATAAATCTGCTTTTTTTTTTTTTTTTTCTTTTACTACTTCTGTGACTCCTACTTAATTCTTTGGCACACAAACTACCTAGATATCAGGTGACAGTGAGAGGCTTGTCCAATAATACTAGGATATTATTGAGTATTTTTTGGCTTTTTATTATTTATCAATTTGGTACGGGGTCTTGCTACACAGCTCAGATTCTTAGTGGTCTTCCTATCTCAGCCTTCCCAGAGCTGGGATTACAGATGCGTGCCACCATGGCTGGTTTCAGTGGTCAGCGTGGAGGAACGGCATGTGGTACCAGGCACTGAACTCCAGTCCTTGCGCTTGCCAGGCAGGCACTTAGCTATCTCCCCAGCTCTAGTTAGTATATTTTCGTTTTTGTGTGTGTGTGTGTTTTTTTTTTTTT
>PVKA01051727.1:0-12056 GCA_004027165.1 Ctenomys sociabilis | reverse complement strand
ATAAAAAAAAAAAAAGCAGATTGCCTAACCCTCACTACCTAGCCCTAATACTAAGCACATGTTAGAGACTCATCTTACAAAGTATCATTGACATTTTCACCCTTTCAGTGAAGAATTCTGTTCTTCAGTGTAAGTTACTCTCATGCAGTGCATGGAAGCAATGACATTTTCACTTTCTTCCCTTTTTTAGGTGGGCTTTTATCTGCCAACTAAAAAATTCATTCTTAAGATCATTTCGCAAGGTTCTTATTATTTCATTTTTCCACAGAACCTTCTTGAGAGTCTCTCAAAGAAAACTTTTATATTTATATTATTCACTTTATTTTCTGGACACCATGCAATAATGATACACACAAATTAATATTTTCAGTATACCAGAAAACTTAAGAATGTCTTCAGTTCTTCATATCTACAGCCTGTAAGGAATAACTCTGAGACAATGCTGTAATAATATAAACTTAAATTTAAAAGTATATAAAATTATATTATATACATTAAAATACTATAAAATTGCAAATATGCTAACTCCTAGAGACTGAAGAAACATGGCCACATACACATTAAGCATTTTCTTAAAGAAGTGTAGTGAAAGAAAAGCTAGATTGGATGCGATGTTTCTTATAATAAATGAAGTGGCACTGAATTCTGCCACTTCATTTATTATCATCCTTACAAAAGAGTTTCACAAATTTTTTCACAGTTTTTGAGAAATATGCATCAATATCAAACCCCTTTTGCACTGAAATTTGAAGGACATGAGTTTGGTTAGCTAAACTGTAGGGGCCAGGGAGATGGCTCACTAAATAAGTGTTTGCCTGATAAGCTCAAGGGCCTGAATTCAACCCCCAGTTCCACAAAAACAAACAAACAGCAACAAAAAACCTTGAAATTTACTGAGTGCCACCTTTCACCACGATGTCACTGCAGAATATCAACTCAATTGCTACTGTTCTTGAATAAAATTAGTCCAATGTTTGGATTTCTCCTCTTCAGAAAAAACTTCACCCCAAGAAAAGCAGAAGGACCACTGAGCTCATGTTTAACAGAAAAAGTAATGAAAACAAATGCTGATTTATCAAAGTATTATCTTAGATGACTGCATACACAGAGCTCTTCCTGGTCCTTGTCATAGCCCAGGAAGTTAATATTTGTAATATCAAAGAGAAGTTACTCCTGGCAAATAGAATACAGCAAATCATCAAGAAGATCATACACCATGTTCAGGTAGGATTCATCCCAGGGATGCAAGGATGGTTCACTATTTGAAAATCTATAAATGTAATACACTATATTATGGACTGAAATCTAAAAACCACATGATCATTTCAATTGATGCAGAGAAAGCCTTTGACAAAGTCCAACACTCATTCATGGTCAAGGTCCTGCAGAAAATTGGAATAGATGGACTCTATCTTAACTTGATAAAAGCCATCTATGACAACCCAAAAGCTTATATGATCCTTAATGAGAAAAAACTGAAATCTTTTACTATTCAATCAGGTACAAGACAAGGATGTCCTCTATCACCCCTCCTATTCAATATAGTCTTGGAATCCTTAGCAACAGCCATTAGAAATAAAGGGAATAAGAATAGGTACAGAAGAAGTTAAATTAACACTATTTACAGATGACATAGTACTTTACTTGGAAGACCCCAAAAATTTCACCAAGAAATTACTAGAACTCATACAGAAATTCAGTAGCATAGCAGGATACAAAATCAATACTCAAAAGTCAATAGCATTCCTCTACACAGGTAACAAGCACACTGAGAGGGAAACAATAGAAATAATACCTTTCACAATAGCACTGCAGAAAATGAAATACCTTAGGATTCACTTAACCAAGGAAGTCAAAGATCTTTTCATGGAAAATTACAACACACTAAGAAAAGAGATTATAGAGGATCTCTGAAAATGGAAATATATTCCATGCTCCTGGATAGGAAGAACCAACATCGTGAAGATGGCCATACTCCCAAAGTTACTATTCAGATTTAATGCAGTCCCTATCAAACTGCCAGCAACATACTTCCCAGAACTAGAGAAAACATTTCTAAAATTTATTTGGAACCACAAATGACCTAGAATAGCAAAGGCAATCTTGGCCAATAAAGACAAGGCAGGAGGCATCACAATTCCTGACTTGAAATTGTACTATAAAGCCACTGTGATAAAATCAACATGGTATTGGCAACAAAATAGACCTGAGGATCAGTGGAATAGATTAGAAGACGCAGAGGCATCTACGGAAACACTCAGCCATCTGATATTCAACAAAGGGGCTACACAAGCTCACCGGAAGAAAGATAGCCTCTTTAACAAATGGTGCTGGAAAACATGGCTTTCTACATGCCGAAAACTAAAACTTGACCCAGCTCTATCACCATGCACTAAGTTAAAGTCAAAATGGATTAAAGATCTAGACATTAAAACAGAAACACTCAATCTCCTAGAAGAGAAAGTAGGAGGAAATCTTGAAGACATAGGGGTAGGGAAAGAGTTCATAAACAAACATATATTCACACGGGAAGCACGTGAAGGAATCAACAGCTGGTATCAACTCTTCTTAAGGAGCTTCTGCGTGTCAAAAGAAATTGTCAACAGAGTGAAAAGACAACCCACAAACTTTTTGAAAAAATCCTAACTAATAAGCAATCAGACAGAGATATACTGTGTAGAATATATAAAGAACTAAGATATAACAGGGCCCTCAAATTTAAAGACCCAACTCATAAATGGGCATCTGAGATGAATATACACTTCTCAGAGGACGAAATTAAAGAAGCAAATAAATATATGAAAAAATGCTCCACATTGCTAGTCATCCGTGAAATGCAAATAAAAACACTGAGATACTATCTCACTCCAGAAAGAATGGCTATCATAAGGAAATCTACCAACAACAAATGTTGGAGACGTTGTGGGGAAAGGGAACACTTGTCCACTGCTGGTGGGAATGTAGACTGGTACAACCATTGTGGAGATCAGTGTGGAGACTCCTCAAAAGAGTAGGCTATCCTCCTACTTGGAATTTTTCCAAAGGAACTGAAAACATTGTATCATAGTGTTGTGTGCACCTATGTTTATAGCAGCACAATGTGTGATAGCAAAATCTTGGAAACAGCCAAGATGTCCATTACATGAGGAATGGTTTAAAAAGATGTGGCATTTCTGTATAATGGAATATTACTCAGCTATTAATAATGATAAGTTTGAAGCATTTATACTGAAGTGGATGCCACTTGAACATATACTCATAAGTGAAATAAACCAGACACACATGTGTAAATATCGTATAGTCTCCCTAGTATAACAAGCGAAATGCAGAAATACAAATGGAAACGTAAAACAACAACTAAAATCAATTGAGTCAGATAAGGCAAAGTGAATGGCATATGCTGCAGGATACAAATCAGCTTTTCTCCTGGATGGTTAACAACCTAAGTTCACAGATCAAAACTGGAGAAATAGAAGAGCCACAAGTCCAGCCAATATTTTGGCCCTAGCCTTTCAAGGTCAGCCAAGACTCAGGACATAGGAGAACCTGTACTGCAACATCATGAAACTCAGTTGAGCTCCAAATTTTCTGAACAAGGAGATTATGGAGCCACAGAGGAATGAGATCAAAGTTCTATAGTGTACCTGGTGAGAGTCAAATGTAGTGAAAACTTTCTCTCAGGCTCTCACAGAGAGCAAACTGGTCAAGCATTGGCTGTGACTCATCCACATGGATGACACAGACAAAGGATCTACAGAATAAGGAACAGGACTACAAGATAAACCCTGAGGGGACTTCACTGACCTCATAAGAAACATAAAGTATGTGTGTTGGTATGTAAGTCTTGCTCTATCTAGGTTTTAACCATCCAGCAGAAAAGTATAAAAATGAAGTATACATCACAGGGCCATAATATTAAGTTGAGCTGTAAATGGCTATGATCGACTTCTTCGGATAACTCACTATTGTTGTGGAATGCTGGACTGTGTTGGATTGTGTTGTCAAGTTCAAACACCTAAGTTAGTTGAACGACAATGGAGTGCACATCACTGACAGGTGTAGACAAAGGAAGGGGTATAGAAAGGAAGAATCATGATGTGTATGTATAGACAGTACAGTTGGGATAGATAACGCCATGCTTCTACATAATTCTATGTGAGGCAAGATTTGCACTAATGGTGGTTGGAAAGGATATTATGTCAGCTTCTAGTACTGTGGACAACCACTAGAAAAATAACAAGGTAGAAAGTATTAATTATTGAATCTTTGATGTAATTTATTTATAAAAATCAGCTACGCAAACAGCTACACTCCCTGTATTTACTGATAAATAGATATACGGTATAATAATGTCTGTAAGTATAATATCGTGTATGCACCTTCTATGATACCAAAATATTGCAAAAGAGTTTGCAATGTATTAATTTATCAAATCCATCTTGTCAAGTTATCGTAAAGCTGTCTCCTTGATATTTGTACTTCAATAAAACAGTAATAAAAATAAATAAATAAATAAAATAAAACAAACAAACAAACAAAAAAGAAGTTACTTTTTTGATTCTTCCTTTCTAGTGAGTTAATTCCAATCCAACATTTCCATTGTAACCCATGGCAGAAATAAAGAAAATGAGACATATTTGTAGTTAAGGGGAGCCAAAGACAGTAAATCCCATTGTAGATATGGCTAACCAGAATAAAGGCCTCAACCCAGGGTCAAACCTAGGTTTCATTAGCTTATGAAAAAGGGCGTATCTTGCTGGACTAACGCTGTGAGAATGGTGGAAATTATGCAAATGCCTTAAACTGGGGTAAGTAAGAGGCCTGAAATCACCTCTGCAACATGCAAAGAAAAGGATACAAAGAAAAAGTAACCTCACAACTGAGGTAGGATCTGGTGTCTTAGAGTCAGTTTCTCAGCTCTGATGTGAAGCTTCTTATTTTGAAGCTTGACCCAGCCAAGTAAACATGTGGAAGTTGGGCGACAGGTAAAGACTGCCCTGTTGCCTTGGTTCTTCTTAAAAAACAAGAAAGAGTACAAATTAGAATGAAAGCAAAAAACTACATGATACTCAATTTCACTGAACAAAATAGTATGAATTTTGCAGTATTTGTTGTAATACACAATGTTGTTTTCTGAGTTACTTATATTACCAGGCATATGCATGTAAAATTGGAAAAAGAAAGAAATGTATAAGAAATTAAGAGGAGAATAAAGTCCCATCAATTGAAAAAAGAAGATAAACGGGGTAAGTATTATCTGCTCTTTTCCATAGACCAGCAGAAATGCAAAGTGAAGTTTTTGAAAGACTACACAACAGCAGGTCAATTGGAGCGATCTGCATTGCTTATGGCCAACTGAAGAGGCAAGGAAAAGTGCTAGCTAGCCTGCGTACATCAATACTTGGAAGTAGGATCAGATTCAGCCAAAATGGAGACGACTGCTTCTGCTTCAAGGACAGCTGGCAGGTGGTGCTCCATGAATATGAGTCAATAAAAAAAGTAGTGCTAAGAAAACATTACGCCAAGACTACAAAAGTACTTGCTAGAATTTTTTTTTAATTTTTTATTTTATTGAAGTACAAATATCAATGAGATAGTTTTAAGACACCCTAACAGGACAGATTCGATAAATTAATACATGGCAAACTGTTTTCATACTTGCTATAATTTTAATCATCATTTTGTTTATAATGTCAAAAATAATTTCTGTGTCTTGTAACTAGTAAGCACATTTTTGCAGTAATATTTAAATATTTGATATTTTGTGCCATTGCAAACTGTACATACAGTAAAGATTATTAACATAGTGATATCAACATTTTGACAATATGGATAAAGGCAAATGCTTTTCCTTGGCTTTTACAATTTGTTTTTTTGGTGGTAATGGGATTGAACTCAGGACCTTACACTTGCCAGGCAAGTGCTTATTCTACTGAACTATCTCCGTAGCTCAAAATTTGAAAAGAATTTTTTTCTTTTGTTGGCTGGCTCAGGCTGCCTTAAGGGCGGGTCTAGAAGGCATGAGGAGCTAGGGTCCTGTGCTTGACTACTTTTGCATAAGCAGGTGTTTAAACAACTAAGCTAACTGGAAGGCCCCCTACATTTTTCTGCACTAGTGCTCAGGATGCTGCTCATGACTATTATCTCAGTTTAACACTTACCAGTTAAGGACCATCAAAATCTAAGGGAATAAGTGAGGTCAAAAGCCAGAGTTTGCTGTCTAACAAAAGGTACAGCTCCTGTGTCAACTGAGGAACAAAATGATATTTCATTGACTGTCAGAAGACTATTTCGTCTCCTCCCATGAGACAGTTCTTTCAAGTGTAGAATGGATGATGTATTATGTATCTATTCTACATGCTTCTTTAATCAAATCATCTCCTTCTGTGGGATAAAAAGGCAGACAATGAAAAGGAATGGCAGGAAGAAAAAAGTACCATTTCAGAGTTTTTTGTTAAAGAAAGTACAAAATAATAAAGAGCACAAATTAGAATTAAAGCAGAAAAAAGTTACAAGTGATACCGAATTCCACTTAAAAAAATAGCATGCATTTCACAGTATTTGTTGCAATGCATAGTGTTGCCTTCCAAACAGTTATTTAGATGTTTAATACTGGAAGAATTTTGCCCTATTTTTCGTTAAAAATACAACAGCTTCTGTGCATTTCCAATTAGTTCATCTCACTAGCTATAAATATCAAGCCTTTCAAACTTATAAATTTTGTATTTAAAAAGTTACTTACAAATAAAACTTATGCCGGGCATGATGGCACAGGCCTGTAATCCCAGCACTTGTGAGACTGAGGCAGGAGGATTGTTGTGAGTTTGAGACCAGCCTGAGCTACAAAGGGAGCTTAAGGCCAGCCTGAACTGCAGAGTGAGGCCCTGTCTCAAAAAAAGACAAAAAAAAAAAAAAAAAGAACAAATAAAACTTGTTTTATTTGGAAATGTTTTACATCAATTAGTAATTATTTTTACTAAAATATTTTATATAAAATTCAGGAAATGTGCTTTAAAAAAGAACTTCAGGAATTTGCATGCCTGACGTTTATAATTGATAAGCTGTATATTTTATATTTTATATTATTGTTGAGTAATACAGATGGTTCACTTTTATTTGCACATGGAAGCACAAAAGATAATTGTGTCTTTCTAAGTGAGTTATAATTTACACCATTAAAGCATTTTCTCTGCTGTGTTGGACCATTCATATCCTTTGATTATTTTAGGGTATGAAAATTCTTGGCTTTTCAAGTCCTAAGCAACTGAGGTTATTGCGGGCTCGCTGTGTCTCCCCAGAAGCTGACTGCACAGATGTATCCATAAACCACACCATACCATGCACAGGTCAGCCTGGGGGACACCTGAGCTTCCGAAATACACTTTCTTTGAAGCACAAAGATGTTTAGGATTTGCTCATGAGAGAGGGGGACTGACAAGTCTCCTTCTCCATTTCCTCCTGGACAAAAGGCCCCACCTAAGACAGTCTCGGGCAAGGATAGCAAAGAATCTGACTTCTCACCTCTTGCTCACACCCTCTACCGCCAAAGCCCCCCAAGCTGCTTTTGCAGCAGGCATCTGGCCTCTGTTCCAATGCTTCAAGACCAAAAATTCACTCCCAACGAAGACGGAGCTTCACAGAGAAACTACAGCTCGCATTCTAAATCAACAGGTAAACAAAACATGCTGTATTTTAAGAAATGACACAAAACCAGGCAGGCATCTTTAAGGGCTATGCCTAAGCAAACTACTAATCTGCATTGTGAAAATGCAGTGTATACCTCATGGACTCCGTACTTTGTACATACATCTTACCTTTTATATAAATGTCCGATGTGTTGTCGTGTTTGGCTGCCTGGCGTGTTCAGTGACTGTATTTGTCTGAATAACTTACGTGTGTGAAGCCACGTGAAATATGAATAATATTGGCAACATGACCTTGTAGAATGGTGGGACTTAGAGCGAGGGACCGGACTATGTCTGCCCTCACCCTTGCCCTCGTGGTTGTTTGACTGTTGTATCTGTGATACGTTATCCAGTTAGAGGCTGCCCTGGCAGGGCTTTTGCCAGATAGCTAGAAACACTAGACCTTCCTGTATGTGTGTAGATATGTGACCAGTGAGACTGCTGTCACTGACCTGTAGAGAATTTTAATAAATCTGGTTTGTACAAAAAAAAAAAAAAAGAAAGAAAATTCTTGTCTTACTTCTGCCAAGTCACCCTTGTAACTATCTTTGACTGAGTGTTTTGTACCAAGCTTACACAAGCAAGAGATAACCTAATTTCAGGAAATGTCAATTTATGAGTGAAAAACTGTGACCTCCCCATCTGCCTACAATACTGTAGAGAAATTAATGATTCATGTGAGTGTCTTATGTCTTTGTTGGGAATGCACTGTAGATCAAATTGTCCAATTTTATCTATAAGGCCGAATCCTGCTTCTTCCCTTCTTTCCCAAGTGATAATTAATCTTAATACACATCAATGCTGCCATACTACGAATTAAGGACTTTTTTCTTTTATCTTTTTCTATCCTTTTTTTTTTTTTTTTTTTGGCAGAACTGGGGATTGAATTCAGGCCCTTGCGCTTGCCATCCATCTCCGCTGTCCTACAGACATTTTTTCACACAAACTAGCATGAAATATTTTCTTTGTGGTAAAAGATAATAGCTTTATTAAATTCATAGCTATGAATTTAATGTTGCTAAAACATGGTAACATTTCCACCTCTAACCAAAATGGTACAGCCCATGTTCTCAGTGCAAAAATATTTCAAAAAACATATGTAACAATTGTATCTCTGTAAAGGCCATGAGGATATCTCCTTGAATTAGAAATTGATAGTTCTTCAACCACATCGAACATAACCAAATGTTGCACATATAAGAAAATATTTTCTTTTGTTACAAAACAAGGGTAAATGTAGTATAAATAAAGCAATTATGTAACAAAAATTCCAGAATTTTTATAATAAATATCTATGTTGTCAACCAAATTAGAATATATTTTCCCTGAAAAGTCAAAGAACTTAATTTGAAATTGAAACTCTGTGTGTGATTGTGTATGTGTGTGTGTGTGTGTGTGTGTGTGTGATTTATAATGAACTGGTTTTGGTTGTACATTCATTCTCTTATTATAAATTACTTGGATATTTAATATATACTACAAAGTAGATCAGAATCTACTTGTAGGTGCCTAGTAAATCTGGAAAGTGAGTGAAAGCATATAAAATGTATATATGTTGTTTGCATTCTGAGTTCTACCAGACTACAGAATTATGTGTAATTTGAAAAACTAAAGTCATAATGGAATACATTCAGACCAAGGCATCCTGATCATATTGCTGCAGTTTGCTTATTAATTTACCTTTTATAAAACAACTTGGTCATTAATTTATGTAAAGCATAATAAAATATATGACTTATATAGATTTAGTAAGCAGAAATATTACTATTATTGGCCTCTCTATTGGATATGTAAATTTTATATAACTGCATCTGTATTATAATCTTTTTTTTGGAGGAACCAGGGGTTGAATTCAGGCCCTTGTACTTGCCAAGGAAGTACTCCACTGGGCCATCTCCCTAGCCCTTGTATCTATATTATAGTCTTAGTCTTGCCTACCAAATTATACAAAATTGGTAACAAGACAATGATCAAATTTTAATGTATTTGTTTAATGGTTTGTGCTTCCTGTTATTTTTATGGTCTTTCTTGAATTCTTAACAAAATATGTTTGAATGTGAGGAAATATGACCATTCATTTATGGACATACAAACAAATTTAAAAGGGTAAATATTATCATATCATTAGAACTTAAAAGTATTATCCTTCATGTGAGAATAATATAGTTTGAAAATGAAATAGTTGGCTCTCACTTTAATGTGATACCTTCAGAAAAATGACTAAAATTAAAGGCCTAAGGGAAAATTAAGTAAAGAATCTATTTAATTTTTCATCTATTATGCATAGCAGAATTCCCAAAGGGAAAATGCCCACATTCTGTACCAAACCTCGGCATTCACATGACTTTGCCTAGGTAGAATGTATTTCATTTTTTTCCTTCCACATTCATTTATTTATTTTTAAGTTTAATTTTTTTTTTGGCAGAACTGGGAATTGAATTCAGCCTTTGCACTTGCCAGGGAAGCACTTATTCCACTGATCCGTCTGCCCGGCCTCCATCCACATTTATTTTAACAGCAGCAAGGTAGTATTTCCTCCAGAATGTACAACTAAAAGCACAGTATTACAATTATCATAATCATATGAGTAAAATAATGCAGAAATCAATTTAGTGATCACACAGTCTAAGAGTTTTGTTTCTTTTACTCCATTTGTATATAGAACAAAATCGTTCTCTCAATTGGATACTCTCGTACAAAAGAAATGACTAGGAAACTAAATTTTCTGTGCAATAGGATATATATCTGCCCAATGATATTAATATGAATAACAGGGGGTTTTGTGGGTCTATAGCTATTATATTTTGATATATAATAGTTTGTCATCTTGTTTAATCCCAGGAAGTGTTAGCAGTGGTCTTATTTTACAGTTTAGGAAGCTTAGATGTAGGCAACTTGTTGATGATCTAAATAATTGGAGTTAAGTTCTGGGATTTGCATGCAGGATTTAATCTCCACTGTATGACTCCATTTTCCTAAATGCATATACATATTGCTGAATTTATTTTATATATAATTATGGGAGAAAGAATAAATTACACCAGCATAAAATTATAGTTATCTCTCATCTAGCTGAAGTGATTAAAGTTTATAGTTTTCCATTTATCTCATGTAAATTTAAAACATTTAAATATATTTTATAGTAAGGAAAAATGCATTATGTTCCATTGAATGAAACAGAAAAATTTATTAGATTAACTAAATGTATCCCTCCTATAGATGCTATTACAAGCACTACCCTGCATTCAGTCAGAATTAAAAGCCGTCACCAACTTACACTCTGCTTCTCCCCAAGAGCCTCATTTTGTAGCAGGCAGATCATACTGTCTCTTCCAGGAATAGTGAATGCCAAATATGCAGTAATGCTTGCAAATCAAAAAAGGAGTAAATGGGACTTGAAAATTCAAAAAACAACATTTAAAATCTCATAAATGTTGACCAACCTCTTGATCTAAGGGCCTACCTGGCAAGCAGTAGGACTCTGGTTCGATCCTTACTACCACATTTTGTGTAGACCCTTGAAAGAAGGGTACAACTTGTGGGCTCTGAACTCGGGCATGGTGGCACATGCCTGTGACCCAACATCTGGGAGGCTAAGATGGGGCATAACTATGCTTCTGAGCTACATAGCAAGACTATGCTACAAATAAATATATAATTTTAAAAAACGGAATTAAAAAACCAAAAACCTCTATTGCACATAATATTTATAACATGATTAATGACAAAACCAAATTATTGAAAGCTCTCTTTTATTAATGCTATTTATTTAAAACAAATACTTATTTGAATAGAGGCAGAGACTGACTATCCTCAAAGACCATATCTGACGTGGCACCTCATTTATTTTAACTCTAATGGTTCTTGAACAGCATGGTACAGGGGGTTGCACAGCTTTCTATTGCTGGTACACAATACCTGACAAAGAGGTCTTCAGGAAGTTAATTTTGATTCGGTGGCTTCAGTTCATTATTATCTGGTTCCAAAGAAAAATCTTCAAGTTAAAAAATCATGGTGCAACGAACTTCCTTGCCTTGCAGAAGTCAGAAAGCAGAGGAAAACAGGAAGAGTGTAACAACAAGAACAGCAACAACAACAAACCTTCAAATGTATCTCAAAACTTCCTTCAAGTAGGCCATCTTAATAGCCCATGTAATAATCAAAGCATCCCTACGTTACTGACAGGGGCTATTCATTTCCTCACAGCTCAACTGCTCTGCTAGTTGTCCCTTAGTCCAGTCTAACTAAAAATCAAGACTGGTGAATAGAAGCACCGAATTAAGGTTATTAAATACTTTGTCTCTAATCACCTGCATTAATGCTTTGTGATTAGCAGAGCTAGAAATTAACTAACACCTGCTGAAACTCAAA
>PVKA01051726.1:0-12053 GCA_004027165.1 Ctenomys sociabilis | reverse complement strand
TGTGTGTGTGTGTGTGTATATATATATATATATATATATATATATATATATATATATATATATATATATGCCAATTCTATGGATAACCCACTACTATTATGGACTTCTGGACTATACTGGATTATTTTGCTGAATTCACACATCTACAATATTGAAATAGCAATGGAATACCCATCTCTGACAAAACTAAACAAAAAAAGGAGGATATAAATGAAGGACCATTTTGTAGTGAAATATATTGGGTTTTTTCGTCTTTTTTATTTATTTATTTGTTAGAAGGTCTCACTATGTAGCTCAGACTTGTAGTGATCCTCCTATCTCAGTCTTCCCAGTGCTGGGATTACAGGTGTGTACCACTACCCCCGGTTTTGGTGGCCAGCACAACATGCAGTACTGGGTATCAAACCCAGGTCCTGTGCTTTCCAGGCAGGTGCTTAGACTGCTGAGCTATCTCCCAGCCCTATCACAGCCATTTTAGAAGCTGCCTCAAATGCATTGTGGGATGAAGCAGTGTGGGGATTTTAAAAAATGCACCGTCTCACTTCACCCTCAGAGAGTTCAAGGAGGACATTGTACCTATTCTTCAGGTAGGGGAGGAAGACAGAAGGAGGTCCAAACTCAAGCCAGCATGGTGCAGGAATGCTTCATATAGTAGTGTTCTTTCCTCTCTGTCCTAGACTGAGGGGAACCCTGAGAAATGGGGAGAGAGCTCCCCTGAAGGCAGCAAGGAAGGTCAGCAACTCCCATCCAAAGGCTCAGCTCTGCAGCAGACAGCGCTTTGCTAACATTTCAATACGAATGATTTCTGGTAAACACACCCCACCCCATTCCCCCCGCACCCCCCTGCCCTGCGTGTCCCCAGCATCATCCCCTGGATGGATCACCACATGCTGGCATTGCTTGCCGGCATGGGGTGGCCTGCTAGTGCAGCCACCCGTGTGACCTGCGAACAGCAGTGTTGCAGTGACTTCCTTGGAAAGCCAGTGTCACTGAGGATAAGAGAAGAGGGGATGTGGAGGCCAGCAAGCAGAGGCTTCACCTGCCCCTCGAGCATGCCTTGCACCAGCACTTGGTAGCTGGTACCCCAAAGTCAGAACTGCTGCCACCCAAAGTCCTGGCACAGCTGGCCACCTTTGTTACTAGGCCTGACCACCCCCCAACCCAAGCTACAGTGTGGCTGAGTCATGGTTGATCCGAAACTGGGCTGCACAAGAACTTGTGGTCCAACCACTTTCACATCTGCACCAGCACTGCCTCACTTCCAGCTTCTTCCCTAATGAGCATAAGGACCACAAACCCAAGCAGACACAGAACACCATCCAGGAACGCTGGGAGCAGAAGTAACCACCATATCTCCACTCCCTAGTTCCCAGAGACTAGCAAGAAAGTGGTCAATCTCCTCTCCCTCTACTCCACCCTGCTAAGTGAAGCTTGAGCCCCACAGATTTCCCAGTCTCTTCAAGTCCTCCCTCAACTGATCCTTCCTGGGCTTTTGCTGCAAAGAAAAATCAAAATCTGTGACACAGGGGGCCAGCTCCCCAGCATACTAAGGACACAAAAGAGCTCCACCCTAGGGGAGCAGGAGGGAAAGGCAGGTCCCAGCTGGGCCTGGGGAAAATGGTGCACTCACTCCAAGACCTATCTCTGCAGGACCCAGGCAGAGCAGGGCCCAAGAGAATGCTACAGCAGGCAGGAGTGGACTGAGATGCTCATGGAGCCTCTGGTGGTGGCAGAGTTGTCAGCTGCAAAGCCTGAATTCTTGGAGACTCTGTGGCAAAAGAGGAAGCCACAGAGGCTCCAGGAAAGAGGCCCCAGGAATGAGGGAAGAGGTACACAGAGGTGTAAGTGAGGCTCATGGGCTGAAGCAGGGCTGGGGGACAGGGAGAATCCTCCCATAAACAAGCCACCCTAAGAAGAGAGAAACTTGGAAAGCTGCCTGGTTTCCCACCAGGGAGGGGCAGAGGAAAGGTGGGAGAGAGGGAGGAGGGGCTGTCACTCCATCACCTTGGAAAGTACTTGACACTTCTGACTTCTCCAGAAAATCCATTTTCAAATTGCCCTGGTTTTAGAAACAGGCCAGAGGCTGGTCCCACAGGACCCCAGGAAACGAGTAAGAGGCAGAAGAGAGCAGGGCCTTCACTACACAGCAGGCATGTATCAGCACCACCTGCTCCTTGGCGCTAGGGCCCGTGTAGAGGCCCAGCTGGGGCATTACACTGCACTGACTTGCTTTGAGCATCCTGTTGCCCTCAGCCAGTGCCCTGAGAGACAGAGACTGAGACAGGGAGAGTGACCCCAGAGTTTTAACCTCTGCTAAGCTCCCAAGCCAGGAGACCCTAGCACCCTGCTTAGAGAATTCTATAAGTGTTTCCAGGCAGGATCAGATGGTTTGAATGTTCCTGCCAGGGTTCGACCTCAAAGTGTTAACAACCCCTAACCACACCCACAGAAATGTCCCAAGTTCTCCCTACCAGGCTGCTCAGAGTCAGCTCTTCTCTCCCTCTTGCTTTTTCTTGATGACACCAGGACCCTAGGTCCCTTGACACAAGCTCTTCACATGGCTTACACCCTGGGATCCTCTTACGTACAAATCCTCTCCCCCGACCTCCTGCATTCTCAGCTAGTTCCCCCAGAAATGATTGGAGATCTGCCACCCACACTCATTGCAAAGGAGGGCTGAGCTTCTTTTTTTTTAATTAAAAAGAATACATAAGGACCAAAGAGATGGCTCAGTAGGATAAATGCTTCCCTGGAAAGCACAAGGGCCTGAGTTCAATACCTGGTCCCACCAAAAAAAAGAATACAGAGTCACAAGAAGTTATACAAACAGTACACAGCAGCCTCAGATCTTTGATCAGTTTCACTACATAGTTACAGTGTAAAGAAATATACCAGACCAGGAAATCCACCTTCAGTGTGTACATACAGCTCTGGGCTGTTTTATCTCATGCATTGCTTCATGGAAGCGTCACTGAAACCAAGACTTGAAGGGTCCCAACACCACAAGGTCCACCCCCATCCTGCATTCCCCTCTCCATCTTCACCCCAGCTAGTGTTCCTGTTTCTTCTCTAGTTGTCATTTTGTTATTCCCAGTCCGCCCCACCTCACAGGCCGGCTAGATTTTGTATGAAGAGAGAATTGGGCAGAGTAGATTGCTTTCCAACCCGCGGACACAAGCAGCCACACGTCATCTGGAGACGGACAACCCACACACCTGAGCCTGAGCCCCTCCACTGCGTTCTCCCCTGCCCACCTCGGGCCATGGTTGATCACTGGGTGTCCCGTTCGGACCCCAAGTCCCCTGTTGCCCTGGGATCAGACGGCCTACCTACCCTCCTGGTCCCATAGCCCTCTGCCATGGCTAACGCCGCCTGCTCTCTGCTGCCCCCATCAGGCAGCTCAAAGCAAATCGGCTGCACGATTTTAATTTGAATTTCTCCCGTCATACTTCTTCCGTACTGTACCTACATAATTCATTTTTATTACCTAAATATAGGACTTAATACCATTCCCTGTTAAATTTCATCTTGTTTGTTTCAGGCATCATTTCAGCTTGTCAGGATGTTTTCAAACCCTGAGCTATCTCTTCGGACCTCAATTATCCCTTCTAACTGTCATCTAAAAATTTAATAATCCTGCTCTCTGTGCCTTCATCCACTTCGCAGATGAAATTGTTGAAGTGAGCAGGGTCAGGACAGAGTGCTCTGGCGCAGTACTCAGGCCCCGCCCCATGGAGATGGAGGCGCGAGGGGTAAGCGCCCCCTTCAGGAGAATCAGCAGCCCCGCGTCCACCCCAGGGAACTGCCCGCCAGACTTGTCTCATGTAGGCACAAAGCTGCGGGGACTGACTTTACACCGCCTACTCCCGGATGGACCAACCCAGAGAGTGAGCCTCGTCAGCCTGTAAGTAGAGAAGGAGGTCGCAGCTCCTGTCATCCAAGTTACTGTGGCGGAGTCCCCACCCACTTAATCAAGGAGCTCAGTCAGTCCCAGATGCTCTCCGAGTCCCCTGTTTTTATGCACTTGTCTAAAAGCCCACCTTCCTCAAATCAGACTAGCTCTGCTTTGCCCTACCATGGTTTCTGCTTCATTTGGGATCTCTAACATCTCTCTGGGCTAAAACAGAAGGCATCAAGTCCGTCCACAGTCCAAGCATTGCACATTTTTTTTTCGCTAGGCAGTGTCTTCCTATCCAGTCCAGGCTGGCTTTGAACTATGTATCCCAGACTGCCCTCAAACTCCCAGAAATCCTCTTGCCTCATTCTCCTAAATGCTAGAGGTACAAGTGTGGACCACTAAGCAAACATTGCACCTTTTCTCAGAAGTATGGAGCTTCCGCCCAAGGCCTTCTAAGTGAACCCAGGAATACTGCACTTCTGCTGATGATCCATAGGCCTGACCCTGGTGCTGACTCTGGTTCTCCCCACAAGCTTTCCCCTAGGGAGATATCTAGCCATTCAGTGCAGTACATCAGTGTGAGAATGGGGCTCCAATGCTAGCCCCTCTGGTCCCATGAAGAATCACAATCAGAGCAGACAGGAGAGGGATGGCCTACGGACTACCCTGCAAACCCAGATCCTTATGTACATGGGTTATAGCAGGAGAAGGCTCACTGTGCCACCAGCAGACCCTGACAAGCAGAAGGGTCTGATAATGCTGACTGGCCAATCACGCAGCTATCACAGAAGGAAAAGGAATGCAAGAGTTCTGCTGTGTTCTAAGTGAATTCTTATTGGCTTCTAGAAATAACCTTTCTTTTCCAAGAACTCATAAATCATCCATTTTACTGGTCTGTTTTTTTAATTTCATCAAGAATCAACATTGAAATGATAGTAATCACTTCCAAGGCGAAGGAAGGTACAAGACTACCCAGGCCAGATGCGTGGGGAGGGCCAGGCTTCTTCAGACCCTGCTTCCTGCTGCTGCTGTGTCTCTCCCACCATAGCCACACTCACAGGCACATGGGTGGCACATGTGCACACACAGCCCCCAGAGCTTGCACTCCCAGGACCTCAGAGCTCCTTTTTGTTTATTTCATTGTTTTTGTTTTGTTTTGTTGAGAACAAGTTTTCACTGTGTCATTCAGGATGACCTTGAGTTTACTTTGCGGCCTCCAACTCCTGGTGATCCTCTTGCCTCGGCCTCCCAGGTGCTGGGATTACAAGAGTGTGCCAACACACCAAGCTTCAGCATAGCCCTTCTAACATGGACTTTCTGCCCAGCACAGAGACAGGCCCAAAGCCAGCATCCCTGACTCGTCTCCATCTTGCCTTCCTTTTGCCTCTGTCATAACTGTTCTTCCTCTCTGACACCCCTCCTTCCCCACAGAGGCAAAAGACATCTTCATAGCTCTGTAATTGTGACTCTGGCTAAGCAGTCATAGGACCTCAGGGAAAGAGGAGCCTGGTGCTAGGGAGGGTGCTCAGGCAGGCTCTGACCCATGCTGCAAACACACCTCCATCTGTCAGCATGGCCCTCCCTGCCTAGCAAGTTGATGGAGCGTTGAGTGCCAGTTTGCTAATGCCCTTGTCTGCAGACGCTGCAAAGACATAGGCTTCCAAGGAGGAGGAATTCCAAAGCTTGGACTCAAGTCTTTGCAGAATTATAGTAATTAAAGTTGAGAAGAGAGACGTGCCAAGCCCCTTCCCAGCCCAGCATTCCTGGGCTAACAACAAGGCTGCAACTTCAAGGTCACCCTATCCTCCTTGTGTCCTCCTTGGCTTCCTGCTCCTCTTCCTCAGACCTGGCTCAGGTAGCCAGAGCCCACCCTTCCCGAGTCGCTGTGTCTTACAGAGATTGATTCCCAATAGTCAAACTGTCCCAGAGCCAGGATAAAAACTGGATCTTCCTGATTCTGTGTTTGTTTGGCTATCCTGGGGCCATTTATGAAGCCAGGTACTCTTCCATGTATTTTACATAAATCTTATCTCATCTTCACAGCAAATCTCCAAAGCATGATCATCCCCACTTTGGATTGAGGAAATCAGATGACCTGCCCAAGTTCACATAGGTAGGTAGTGTGGGTGAGGGCCTCAAGCCCAGCATACCCACTGAAGCTGGGGAAAAACAACTTTAGACAATTGAGGGTACCTCAGGGGGAGGAGCCCAGCAGGCCACATGCTGGAATGTTACAGCTTCCAACCCTTCCCGCATGACATCTGACTCCACATGTTCTGTCTAAGCCAATGAAGACAGGGTGTGGCCAGCTGTCCACAAACACAGGGACAAGAAGGAAAGAAGCACTGAGCACTAATCTTGGAGGTTGCCCAGCAGGGGAACTAGAAAGGCGTGGAGGAGCTGGAACTGATGGAGTCTCGGGAAGGACCTGAATGACCCATGTGTGCATAACAGAGGAGGAAGCCACACTCCCAGGCTGTCTCCAGGATGTCTGGCATCCACAGGAGAACTGAGTAGACCTTGGAGAAAGTGCCATAGGTTAAAGATGATTGGTCCCTATTGAACTCATGCTGAAATGTCATTGCCCTTGTGGCCGTAGTAGGAGGCAGGACCCAGGGAGATCATGAGTGGATTAATGCCTGTCTTGCAGGAATGGGCTGTCTGACAGAGCCTCAGTCCCCCTTTTTCCCATATATGAGTTGGCCTTCCACTTTCTCCATGAATTAAAGCAGCACAAGGCCCTCATGAGAGCCAAGAAGAGCCTGGCTCTGTGCACTTGGACTTCCTAGCTTCCAGAACCGCAAGCCAAAGCAAACATCTATCCATCAATTATCTAGAGCCCTCTGATACAGCAAGACAAAGGGGACTGAGACAGAAAATGACAGGATTATTGTGTTCCCGAGCTCTAGCTCCACTCACCACCCAAGTTCTTAAGAAAGAAAGAGGCTTTGGCAGAGAAAAATCAAGGAAAAATAAGGAGTAAAAGAGTAAAATGGTCATGTTTGTAGGAAAGATCCAGCCTTCCATAGTATGGCAATGGGATTGATTTGAGTATCTCCCAAGGACCTATGCGTGAAAGGCTGGTCCCCAGGGTGGCAGTGTGGGGAATGGTTAAACCTTTAAGAAGTAATTAGGTCACTGGGGCTGTGGCCTTGGAGCGGATTAAGGAAGTGCCTGGGCCACCTCTTGTAAGTCCTCAAGAGTCAGTGGTTACACAAGAAGCAAACCTGATATCTCTTTGGGCCTCTGCTTCCTGGTCCCAGCTGTGACTTCTCAAATGTGGCCAAATCTTGAACTTTTCAGTTATGATTATGTGTATGTGTGTGTGCGCGCTCGCACATGTGTGTGTGTGTGGGTGTGTGTGGGTGTGTTAAGGTCTCACTATTTTGCCCAGGGTAAAATAGTGCCCAACTTCTGGGCTGTAGTGATTCTCCAGACTCAGCCTCCTGAGTAGCTGGAACTACAGATGCCTACACACCTGTTTCAGATCTAGAACCTCTTTAACTGTGAGCTAAGTAAAATGCTTTTCTTCGTAAGTACTCTTTTTCTGGTATTTCATTACAGTAACAAAACCCTGCCTAATATAGAGGTAGAGGTACTGACCCAGTTCCCAAATGCCTTTTGCCTTTATGGGATTACAAACATCACAAGCAAAGTGTTCACAGAGAGGAGGGATCAGCTTTCCCAGACACTGTCGTGGCAGCTCCCTCCATGCTGGGAACAATTGGAGTGTCATTGTCAGGTGAGTTACACCAAGTTCGTCATTGTTTTTCTTTGCAAAGTGAGCATGATAATAGGTTGCACCACAGAGGACATTCATGAGAACTAGATGAGATGCAAAGTACCTAGGATCATTTCTGGCATATAATCAGCACACAGTAAGTGTTAAATTTTTATTGTTGTTTTTATTTCTATCTTGATGAAAAATGTATTATTTTTACTGTGTTATAAAACTAAGAGAACCACAAGTTAGATTCAGCAAATTTCATTGCCAACGTCATGTACTCTGGACAGTTCTATTACATTTGTGTTATTTAAACAGAACTTTCCCTTCCTGGGGAAGCTGGGAGGATAGCAGTCCCCACACCCCAACCGGAAGGCAGCGTTGATGCCTGTAACTGTTTTCCTCATTCAAGGTGATGGCTCCCTGTTGCTTGGCACACACTCAGCCCTCACTCAGCCCAGGGCACTGGGGTACATGTTATCCCTCCTTCATTAGACCCTACTATAAAAAGGAAGTGGAGTTTGTGGTACCGGACTGGAAGCCAGGTCCTGGCTTTCATTTCAGGCTCCAGCCCAAGAGCACAGAGTATGATAGCTGAGGAGGCTGGACCCCCACAGGACCTCCAATCCAGCACACAGTGAGTCCACAGGGAATAAGGGGTTTAGAGTCTTCAGGGTTTGCAGTTACAGCTATGTCTCACTTAGCAGCAGGAAGATGTTTTTGTTTGATTGGTGTTGTGGTTGTTGCTCTTTATTTTGTGTTTGAGAAAGGACTTACTAAGTAGTCTAGGCTGGCCTTGTACTCACCACATAGCCTGGCCTCTACCTCCCAATCCTGCTGCTTCAGGCCCTCAAGCACTAGGACAGATGTGTACAGCTGGGCCTCGCATACGGGGACACAGTCTGAGGATTACATCAATTGACAATTTCGTCACTGTGTGCACACTGCTCCTCCTCTCATGCAGACCTACATGGTCCAGGTCAGTCACTGCATGCGGCCTCTTGATGCAATCAGGAGAGAGTAAACATGAGCCGCGTGAGGCCACAGCTGGGGCAACAGGAGAGAATATCTCACAGCATACCTTTCTGTAAGCAGGAGCACATTCTACATGACCAAGAAAAGGACAGCAAGCGCATAGTCCTGGAACTTGTGCCCTCATTCTCAAGAATCCCACCCTGGACATAATTCTAGATGTGACATTTTGACACAACTAGCAACACAAGTCTGTTGATGTCAGCATCACTACAAACACAAGAGTCATGTGTGGCACAAAGTGATCAGCACTCATGCACACACACACACACACACACACACACACACACGTGTGCATGTGTAGTTGTTGTTGGACACTGAACGTTAGGCCTTTGCACTGAGCTGCATCTCCAGCCCTTTTAAGATTTCCTTAAATCATTGAATTTCTCAGGCTAAGCTCAAATTTGTGATCCTCTTGCCTCAGTCTCCAAGAATGCTGGGATAACAGGCATGCGCTGCCCCATCCAGATTAGGTAATAAAAAATGTTCAGCTCTATTGTGACCTTGTATAATCATGATTGTCCGTACTTGGTCCCTCACTGACCAAAATGACTATGCAGCCTATGACTACATATGCAAAGATAAGGCTATATTTTCAAAGGACGGAATCAAAAAAAGTATTTTCCTATTTTACAGGAACGTCTGGTACTCATATCTGCTGTTCCCACATATCCACCTCCTGTTCCTATCCTGACCCTTCTTCTCACCTGCCCTTTTCCAGGATGATACCAGTACCACTGCTCAGGGAGATCAGCGTGGACACATATTCTGGTTTCAATGAGCAATAATTGTGCCTCAGATAAACCTCATTGGCTACAATACTGCCAGTGTCCAAAACTGGACATGCATTGTGATTGGCCAGAGTCTATGCTATTCCAGGCATGAGAACTATTCCAGGTATCTGCTATTTTAAATCTCTTCCTTGCCTGTTTCCATGTCTCCCACCCCTCACCACACCATCTGTTCTCCCAAAGAGGCTGATCACATCTATGCTTGACCCTCAAGCCTAGAGAATACTTTTCTTTACAGATGGAGCCCCAATCTACCCTCCAAAATTCAGGTCAAAAACTCTTCCCCTCTAAGTCCTCGTCAAACATCCATAGCCCATGGCATTTCAATCTGTTTTCTACCTTCTTCATGCCCCTAATGTCCACATTGACTTTTTTTTTTTTCAAATTGGAGGTTGAATGTCATCAGAAGGTCATGAAAATCAATCTGATAGGTCATTTAAAAGCATTCTTTAACAAAATGGAATTCACAGTGTCAGACTGTATTGTCGGTGATCAATACTGACCACAGTGCACACATGTTCATAGAGATGTGTTACATACTGATGTCAAATATATTCCCAACTATGAGTTGGCAACCATGGGAGGTAGTGCCTTCCATCCTAAATAGTACCACAACTCTATCTTCTGCCTAACTTCTCCATCAAGGAGAAGGGTGAGAAAGGAGCCAAGATAGAGCCACTTCCTCCCGGGCTGGAGCCAGTGACATCTGTCAGAACTGCCCCTTGCTTGGCAGGAGTGAGGCAGTGATACAAGGACAAGGGAAGTGACTGATTTCTCTGCATCGTTCTCTTCCCAGTACAATATAACAAGAGTTCCAGCATAGGTCTTTATGAATGGGTGGATGGATGGGTTTGCATAGATCATTCTGTGATAGCAAAACAGCAATCAAAGTCTCCCTGGAGCAACAGGATTTTTTCCTTGTTCATGTGAGACCTGCCTGTGGTGACAGCCTGTGGTGACATATGTCACTTCTACCCACAGCCATTAGGGAGGTTCAGTCATTTAACCCTACTTAGCTGCCAAGAGGGCAGCAAACACAGAGGCTCACACTGGTGTTTGGTGAGCAGTAAGCGTCTCTGCCACAGCTGCCTTCTTCCTTAACTCTGCTCAACTCTGGTGCACAGCTCTTCTCTCTGCCAATTGGTCTGGTCATGGCCCTACAGGTGCAGAGACAATGGCCTCACTGTCCCAGTTTGATTTCTCTAGAAGCAGACTCTGAACCAAGGACCAGAGAGCACAGGGCTGATGGGAAATACAGTGAACGCCAGCAGAAAAGAAGGGCAGGGGTCCAGGAGGAGCACTTTATTAAGCCAGATGCATCAGTGAGGAGAATGCTCCATTCCACAGAGCAGCTCTGAGGAACAAGATAAAGCACCTCTCAAATTATTTTCCACCTTGCAATGGAGGGAGCAGGAGCATGGCTCAACCTGCTCCCATCAGCACCACTGAAGGCTACTCCTGAAGCTCTGGAAAATTCCAGAAAATCCCTCAAGCACAGAGATGCAAATGGTAGCAGGTGAAGCTCCCAGAGAAAACTTTCAAGGAAGGGTCAGGTGTGAGGAAAATGGATAAGGAACTGACCTGCTCCTCTTCAAATGGCAGGGATGTCCCTGGACATGCCAGGCAGAGGGAGGAAGAATGAGGGAGACTGACACGCAGGCCATGCCAGTCTAGTTGAGAGTCCGACCACTGAGGAAGTGAGAAGACATCCAGGGACACTCACCTGCATCACGCCTTTCCTCTGGGACCCAGTTCTGCACAGGCTCAGGTGTGATGATCTGTGAGCCATCAGCCTGCATGCTGGCTCTCTGGCCTCTCTGGGACCTCACAGAGGGCATGTCATTGTGGACAGTGAGTACATGAGGAACTCTGCTGCATGTAAAAGGGCCGGGACCAGCATTTGCTCTCCTGAGTGGTACAGCAGATGGATTTGCTGCTGTCTGTTCCTTTGCTCCTGTCTTGAATGCAAATAGGTGCCTAAAGCCACGGGGCATCTTGTGACGTGGAGCACAAGGAAGGTGTGGAGCACAAGGAGGAAAAGCCAGCAAGATGAGGGCAGCAGGAGGGAACTGGGAACTCTAACAGATTCCTGAACAGCCAAGCAATACCTAGAGGCCGCCAGCCTTCTTGTCAGTGGAGGATATGAGGTCCTACAGGTTGAAAGTCTATTTGCAATATCCTGTCCTTGCATCCCAATGTAATTCTAGTTAATCTACATGGAAGATTTGTTTGTTTATTTGGTACAGGGTCTCGCCACGCAGCTTAGATTCATGGTGGTCTTCCTCTCTCAGCCGATATGTACCACCATACCCGGCTTTAGTGGCTGTCATGGCATGCAGTACCGGGGATTGAACCCAAGTCCTTGCACTTGCCAGACAGGCATTTAGACCACGAAGCTATCTCCCCAGCTCCCCACATGGGAAATTTTGAGTAGAAAGATGAGTGAAGAAATCATAATGGTGCCAGTGATAGTGGCACAGGCCTATAATCCTAGCACTTGGGAGCCTGAAGCAGGATGATTGCTGTGAGTTCAGGGCCAGCCTGGGCTACAGACTGAGTTGAAAAGTAGCCTGAGCTACTTAGCAAGTCCCTGTTGGAAGAGAGAGAG
>PVKA01051725.1:0-12054 GCA_004027165.1 Ctenomys sociabilis | reverse complement strand
ATATAACAGTATAATTCTGTAGCATGAAGATCTCTGTCTCTCTTTTTATCTAAATTATCTGCCAAATAGCTATCATTTATATCTTGAATATACTCAAAAGCAATAGATTAGGCACCAGGGAGTTGACTCAGTAGAATAAGCACTTCTCTGTCAAGTGCAAAGGCCTGAGTTCAATTCCCAGTTCTGCAAAAAAAAAAAAAAAAAAAAAAAAAAAAAAAAAAAAAAAAAAAAAAAAAAAAAAAAAAAAAAAAAAAAAAAAAAAAAAAAAAAAAAAAAAAAAAAAAAAAAAAAAAAAAAAGAAAGAAAAAAAAATCAAAAAAAGAAAAACAAAAAAAGAAAAAATCCCCCCAAAAGCAAAAGCAATAGATCTACCTACAGTATGAACAGTCTGAAGCATTATTACTGACATGAAAATCACAGGAAAGATTTTTCTCTATATTCAGTTGCTCTACAAGAATTTGTATAGGAAGGAAACAGTCTGCTCTTTGAATATTTGGTAGAACTCCTATGGAAAACTGTGGCTTTGTTTAAAGAAGAATTTTGCATAACAGCTGCTTTTGGATCATCAAATTCTGCGTCTACTGCAGACTGAATTAGAAAAGATATTTTATTTGAAAAATTATCTTTTTAAATTATGGATTGTGGATATATTCTAATAAAGAGAAACTAAGAAAAAAATATATTTTAAAAGTCATAATTTGCAAAATGTAATTTGTCTTGTTATTCTGTTTCATCACCTGGATCCCTGCCCCCAACCCCTCCAAGCCAGTGACTGGCCTGAAACCTTAAGACCCACTGACCAGCACCTCCCCGGATCCCCTGCCCTAAAGCCTGCTGAACGAGTGGGAATTTCCCCAAGTCTCTGGGCATCAAAGTTCAGTGAGTGTAGAACCTGCCATGCCCGGGAGACATTTCCCAGGGATTCCCTGCCCCCCCGACCCCAGTGGCCCGGTGAGAGCTCCAGGCACACTGTGCCAGAGAAACATTTCCACGTGATTACCGGTCTCTCTGTGTTTATGGACTGGTTTGGTGATCCATTTGGTGTCAAGATTTCTTCTAATAGCTTTGTGGAATGGATTAATAAGGGTAACCTGAAAGAATTTGTATGTGGAATCTTCACCAACCCAGTAAGAATTTAGAACTCTGAGAGCCCCAAGTGGCATCCAGCTTGCTCCTCAGCAACAGACTAAAGGCTTCATGTAAACTTTAGCTGGTTAATGCTGGTTATGGCAAGACAGGCTTGCCATAAGTTTTTTCCTTAGGAACTGGATGTCTGTGGCCACTGCAGTGCACACAAATCCTGTATATGATGTACCCTTGCTTGGCCTTGTATCGCAGTCTGCGAACTTTGTCTGGATAGGTGGGGTGAGGAGCCCCGTGGAGCCCTGAGAGCTGGCAGTGGACCCTCAGCGAAAGTGCATCATATCAGATTGCTCCTTCCCCCATAGCACCTGGATGCACTTGTATGCATCCACCTTGGCTTACCTGATGACTGCTGCCAAGTGAAAAGGAAGAAGCCTTTTCTTTTTTAGTTTTTAAAATACATTTTTAGGTATCCATCCTTTGTCTGAGGAGTGGCTGGCAAATAGTTTCCAATTCCATAGGTTGTCTCTTCATTGTTTTCTTTGCTGTGCAAAGATATGATCCCACTTGTTAATTCTTGAGGTTACAATGGAGTTCTTTTCAGAAAGCCTTTTCATATACCCATGTCTTTAAGAGTTTTACTTAATTTGTCTTCCAGCAGATAGTTCTTTTTCAATAGTTAGATCCCTGATCTACTTTGATTTTAGTTCAGTGCATAGTAAGAGGTATGGGTCTTGGATCACTTTTGGTGTACAGATAGTTAGTTTACTCAACATCATTGGTTAAGGAGGCTATCTTTCCTGTAACCAATGTATGTGGCTCCTTTTTTAAAGACAAAGTAGGTGAATGTGCCTGGAGTTGTGTCTGCATATTCTATTTGCCTCCATTGATCCACAAGTCTGCTTTGTCCCATAGCATGCTGTTTTTATCTTGTAGCTTTGTAATATACTTTGAAGTCCAGGATTGTGTTACTACCCCTTTTGGCCTTGTTGCCCAGAACTACTTTTGCTATTCCAGGTCTCATCTGGTTCCATATGAATTTTAAGATTGATATAGCAATAAATCTGTATAAAAGTTTTGGAAATATGGCCATTTTTACTATATTGGTTTTACTTACGCAGAAACATGGGATATTTTTCCATTTTGTTATAGCAACTTTGATATTTTTCAGGGAACTGTAGCTTTCCTTGTAGATGTCTTTCATTTTCTTAGTATTAACCTAATTAGTGTTAACCTAATACTTAGGTTAATTCATATGTATTTCATTTTTCTTAATGATACTGGTTTTTGGGATCTGCTATGTAGAGAATTATATCATGTAAAAATATAGCAATACCTTAGTTCATGAACAGTTTTCTATTTGCAAATAATTCTGTTGGTAAACAAAAGTATTCACCCTTTTTTTAAAAAAACAAAAACAAACAAACACTTACTTGAGATACAGTATGGTCATAATTGGTATGTCATGAAAAACAGTATGTATTTGGAAGACTAGAATGACAGGCATTCCAAGCATGGTCCCACTATTACACATTGCTATCTTCAGTGCAGTTGCTCAGTTCACAAGTATCAGCATATATAGTTAGTCAGGGTGAGAATCCCACCAAGTAACTACTAGTTTCAACAGCTTGCTGATAGTTCTCAGGATCATTGCTTTATCTTGGTCTTAACCATCCAGCAGAAAATTATAGAAACGAGGTATGAAAAGTGAAGCCATGTTAATATACTGAGCTGTGGAAGGCTCAAGTCATCAGATTCAGACATTTCCAGTCCTGTGGTAACCCACTACTATTGTGGACTACTGGATTATATTGGAATATTTTGCTGAATTCATGCACCTACAATATTTGGATGACAATGGAATACCCATGTTGGACAAAACTAAAGAAAAAAATGTGATATAAATGAAGGATTGTTTTGTATCTGCATATGCAAAATAGTTAGGATAGATATATAGCTACTTTCTCTTAATTCAATAAATAGAAAGATTTGTACTAATAGCGTTTGGACAGGATATCATCTTTACATCCTGTGCTATGAATGACTACTACAAGGACCATAATATGCAATGTATTAATTGTTGTAACTCTCCTACCAACCTGTTTGTAACTGTCTCATTGCAATTTTTTCTCAATAAAATTAATAATAAAAAGACAAAAGACACAAAAATATTTGGTAAAATTTTGTTTCTTTCTGCCAACTGCACATGGGGTAACAAACACAATCGCAGTCATCTTCTCCACACAAACACAAATGGAGCCATCTTCCCCAAAATTGTAAAGAAATTCAAATCTCTAAACTAAGGTATCACTGTAATGATAACTTCCTTCTGTCCATATCATTTTTATTTTTTCATATTTCTAATTGTACTGGTAACTGGTTAATGTTTCAAGAACTATATCGAATAACTTTTCTCCATTTAGTATGATGTTGGCCATTGGTTCATCATTGGTTTTATCAGGTTGAGATAGATTTTCTATGCTGGGGCTGGAGAGATTGCCTTGCAGTCTAAACACTACTTAGGCAAGCTCAAGGACCCAGGTTTGAACCCCTGTACTGCATGCCAAGCTGGCCCTACTGTAAGGTAGCCACTGAAACTGAGCATGGTGATGCATTAATGTAATTCCAGTGCTGGGGGCCTGAGAAAGGAGGATCACTATTATTCTGAGCTGCATAGAGAGACCCTATATCAAATATATAAACACATAAAAGATAAAAAATGCTTTCTATCCCCATTTCCTTCATTTAAAAAAAAGCACAAATGGAAGTTGAGATTTGCCAAATACTTTTTCTAAGTCTATTGAGATGAGCATATGATTTTTGTGTATGGTGTTATTACATTATTTTTTTATGCTGAACTATCCCTATATCCCTTGGAATAAATCTACTTGGTCATTTGATAAACTGCTGCATTCTTTTTACCAGTATCATTTTGAGGACTTTTAAAATTTATATTAATTTTTATTGAGAAACAAATAGCAATGAGACAGTTTCAAAACTGATTAATGGGAGAGTTTCAATAGTTAATACATTGCACATTGTTGTCTTTGTAGTGCTTATTCAAAGTACAAGATGCAGACATGATATCCTGTCCACACACTATTAGTACGAATCTTTCTTCTCATTGAATTAAGAGAAAGTAGTCTTATATCTACCATATTTTCTCTATACAGATACAAAATGGTCCTTCATTTGTATTCCCTTTTTGTTTGGTTTTGTCAGAGATGGGCATTCCATGACCATTTAAATACTGTAGGTGCATGAATCCATATTCCAATATAGTCCAGTAGTCCATAATAGTAGTAGATTATCTGTAGGACTGGAAATGTCAGAAGTTGTTGACTTGAACCTTTTACATCTCAGCATATTTATACGGCTTTACGTTTTTATACTTTCTGCTGGATGGTTAAGACCAAGATAGAGCAAGACCTATATAAGAAGAAATGTAACTTTTGTATCTGACAAGATCAGTCAAATCCCCTCAGTATTTACTTTGAAACCTACAATCTACAAATCACAGTTTGTAGATCCTTTGTCAGTGTCAGCCATGTGGATGAGTCATGGCCATTGCTTGACCAATTTGCTCTCTGTGAAAGCCTAAGAGAATGTTTTCTATCCATATGACTCTCCTTAGGCATACTCTACATCATCAATCACTTTGTTCTATGGCCCCATAATCTCCTTGATCAGAAAAATTGGGTCACCCCTCAGTTACAGGATGTTACAGTATAGGTTCTTCTATGTCATGTCGTGAGTCCTCACTGACCTTAAAAGGCTAGGGCCAAAATGTTGGCTGTCCTTGCAGCTCTTCTTTTTCTCTAATTCTTGTCATGAAAAATTAAGTTGTTAACTCTCCAGAATAGAAACTTAATAATATTTTTACCCTATAATATAGGCAGTTGAGCTTATCCTATCTGCCTGAATATCAAACACCTTAGACATAACATGGGACAGGTATTTTCCATCAAATATTGGTATGTTAAATTTTAAATCCCTACAGAATGTGAAGAAAAAAAGAAAAAATATTTAAGAAATAAGAATATACAATTACACAGTTTACACAAAAATTTAGAAAGCTAACCATATACAGCATTGTAGCAGGACAGTCCTTCGACATGTTTTTCTTGTTTTAATTTATTATCTTTTTTTTCTTTAAACAAACATTTAATTGAGAGATGGTATGACACTAATTGTTATGACTTGATAACCAGTACATATTTAGAAGACTGGAATGACAGGCATTCCAAGTATGACCCTTGTATTACACATTGCTATCTTCAGTGCAGTTGATTAGTTCACAGGTATCAGCATATATAGTTAGTCAGGGTGAGAATCCTACCCACTTAACTGCTAGCCTCAAAAACCTACTGAAGATTCTCAGGGTGATTGCCTTAACCATCTTGTGCATATAAATGTAGGGTTGTGACCCTGTCATTTTTCCTAGCTTTTCTCCTCTTCATTGTTTAATCCTTAAGTTCTTGCTTTCATTTTAATTGTGTTATACCTTTGCATTTGTATTTCTTCTTTTGAGTTCTTACACTAGGGAGACTATAATATTTACACATGTGGGTCTGGTTTATTTCATTTATGAGTATATCTTCAAGTGGCAACCACTTAAATATAAGTGTTTCAAGTTTATCATTCTTTATAGCTGAGTAATACTCCATTGTATAAAAATGCTACATCTGTTTTATTCATTCCTCAGGTGATGGGCATTTTGGTTGTTTCCAAGATTTGGCTATCACAAATTGTGCGTTATAAACATAGGTACACATCTATCCCTAAGGTATGACATTTTCAGTTTCTCCAGGAAAATTCCCAGTAGGGGGATAGCTGTTTTGAATAGGATTTCCAGTTCTAGTTTTTAAGAAGTCTCCATACTGATTTTCATAATGGTTACACGAGTCTACAGTCCCACCAGCAGTGGAGAAGAGTTCCTTTTCCCCCCTACATCCTCTCCAACATTTGTTGCTGGTTGATTTGTTTATGATAGCCACTCTTTCTGTGGTTAGATGGTATCTCAGGGTTGTTTTAATTTGCATTTTATTGATGGCTGTGATGTGGAGCATTTTTTCATATATTTATTTGCTTCTTTAATTTCATCCTCTGAGAAGTGTGTATTCATCTCAGATGCCAATTTCTGGATTGGGTTTTTAAATTTAGGGGCCCTAATGTTTTGTGTTTTTTTAAAATAAATTCTAGAGAGCAGGCCTTTGTCTGAGGGAACATTTTTTATATTTATACAAAATAGGATACATGTACAGCTACTTTCTCTTAATTCAATGAGAAGAAAGATTTGTAGTAATAGGTTTGGACAGGATATCGTGTCTGCATTTTGTACTATGAATAACCACTACAAAGACAACAATATGAATGTATTAATTATGGCAACTCTCCTACTAATTGGTTCTGAAATTGTCTCATTGCTATTTGTTTCTCAGTAAAATTAATTAAAAAAAGACAATATTTCAGTTCTCCATCAAAGTTGAAAGCAAGTTTTTCAGGGTATAGAAATCTGGGCTGGAATTTGTTTTCTTAGAAGATCTGAAGTACTTTACTGTATTGTCTTCTTGACTTCACGGTTTGTGGATAAAAATCTGTCATTATTCTGATGAGTTTTCCTTATAATGTTATCTGTTACTTTTCTCTGGCAGCTTTTAGTATATTGTGCTTGTGCTGCATTTTTGGGATCTTGATTATTATATGTTTTGGTGTTTTTAATTGGGTTGACGTTATTTTGAGTTCTGTATGCTTCAGTTACCTGAATGTCAGATTATTTCACCATATTTGGGAATATTTTTGCTAGTACTTTTACCCACATTCTTATCATACCACTTGTATTGACTCCTTCTTTCTCATTGATACCTACTAGTCTCACATTGTTCATCTTGGATCATCTTTCAGATGTTGAATAAATTTTTTGTGCATTCTTGTTGTTTTTAAGAGATTTCTTCTTACCTCCTGTTTGATTCCTTTTTTCCAAGTAGTGTAATTTTCACTGCATAGATTTTTTTTCCTTCCTTTGTTAGATTGATTCATAAATATTTCATGTTTTAGACTCTATTGTGAAGGGTGTGTTTTCCTAATTTCTCACAGGAGTTTATTGTTTGTGTACATGAATGCTCTTGATTTCTGAATACTGACTTTGTATTCCACTACATCACTGAACTTGGTTACTAAATCTAGAAGTCTTTTGATGGAGTTTAATTTTCTATGTAGAGTATCATGTCATGTGTAAAAAATGCTAATTTCACTTCTTGTTTTCCTGTAGTCATTCATTTTCTTTCTCCCTCTCATTTAATTTATATGGCTAATGTTTCCAGAAGCATATTGTATAGGACTGCTCATATTAGATGTCCTTTCTTGTTCCTGATTTTAGAGTGACAGTTTTCAGTTTTTGTCCATCAAGTATGATGTTGGCAGTTGGTTTGTCATAGGTGCTATTACCAGATTGAGATAAAGACTCACTGTTCCAAGTTTCTGTAGGGATTTCATCATGAATGAGTGTCAGAATTTATCAAAAACTTGTTCTGCATCTATTGAGATGATCTTGCGAATTTTGTCTTTGGCTTTTTGTTGAGAGAAAATACCTGACACCTAGAATTAAGGAAGGAAATGTTTGTGTAGCTCACAGTTTGTCAAGGTTTCAGTCAATAAGCAGCTGGCTCCAAGGCTGTGTGGCATGGCACAGAAGCAACAGTTAAAGGTGGCTGAAGACAGCAAGTGCATCAAGAGATAAAAAAGAGGGGCATCCGAGAGCAAGCCTGTTTCCAGCCTTTAAATTTTATCTGGTCCAGCTTGTGTGTAGCACTCACACCCGTAAAACAATCATGGGAACATGAATCAGTCAAAAACTCTAGACGCCTGCCAGAAGACTGCAAAATACTTTGTGGGGAAGCTATCTATACACAAACCATAACAACTCTGTTGATATAGTGTATTAATGTATTGATTTTCATATATTGAATCATCTATACATTCCTGAGATGGATCACACTTTGTCATGTGTACAATTTTGAAGGTTTTGCTGCATTGTTTGCTTGTTTTTTATTGAGGATTTTTGCATCCATATTCATTAAAGAGATCGGCTTGTAGTTCTCTTTTTGGTTGTCACTTTCTCTGATTTTGGTGTCAAGGTAGTACTTGCCTCCAGGAAAGTTTGGGAGAATTTCTTCCCTTTCAATTTCATTAGAGAGTTTGAGAAGAGTTGGTGATAAATCTCTAAATTTCTTGTAAAGTTCAGCTACATGAAATATGAATCCATCAGGACCTGGGGTTTTCTTTGTTGGTAGGGTTTTTATTTCATTTTCAATTTCATTGACTGATATTAGGTTATTCAGAATTTTTATATCTTCCTGACTCAATTTTGGTAATTCAGAGATATCTATGAATTTGTACATTTCTTTTGTATTGATGATTATCTGAATTTCTACAAGTTCTGTAGTGATTTCACCTTTTTAATTCATTATTTTATGAATTTGAATTTTTTCTTTCCTTTTTTGATAAGGTTGGCTGGGGTTTATGTATTTCATTTAATTTTTTAAAAAATCATCTCTTTGATTCATTAATTCTTTGTATTATTTTCTCACTCTCTATTGCATTAATTTCTGCTCTAATTTTTATAATTTCCTGACTTTTTTGTGCTTTGGGCTTGATTTGCTCTTTTTTGTTTTTGGAAACTTGAGGGAAAGTTCTAGTTTGTTTATTTGTGCTCATTTTGTTTTTTTCATGTGAGAATTCATTGCTATAAATTTACCTCTGAGGACTGATTTCAGTGTGTTCCACAGATTCCTGTAAGTTGTATCTACATTTTCTTTTGATTATAAATACTGTGCAATTTGTTCTTTAATTTCATCTGTGACCCATTGTTTGTTCAGGAGGATGATATTCTATTTTTATGTGTTTATGGTGCTTTTGTATGATTTTTCTGTTAGTAATTTCCAATGTTGTTGCTCTTTGGTCAGATAATATGCATGGGATAATTTCAATTCATTTGCATTTACTTAAGCATGTTCCATGGCCTAGTATATGGTCTCTTTCTATAATGTCCAGTTCACAGCTTAGAAGAATGTGTATTCTGATGTTGTTAGGTGGAACATTTTTTAAAAAGATCTACTAAGTCCATTTGTTCACCAGTTTTGTTTAGTTCTGTTATTTCTTTGCTGACTTTATGTCCAGTTGATCTTTTTCTGACAGTGGGGTGTTATGTTCCACCATTACCATTGTGTTATTGCTTATTTGATATTTCATGTCTATTAATATTTGTCTTATGTGGACCCAACAAATATATACATATATATATATATATATATATATATATATATATATATATATATATATGTATATATATATGTATATATAATGTATATATTCTTAGTTTTATTTCAGAACCTGAAATAATTCACTCTATGTACTACTTGCCTTCATGGTTTATGTTGAGAAGTCTGCCATGATTATGATGGCTTTCCTTTATAGATGATTTTTTTTTCTTGTTTAAGAGCTTTTTTTTTTTTTTTTTTTTTTTTGTATTTTAGGGAAGATTCTACAGGGTGTTCAGGGTCTCACTACTACATTATAGTGATCTGCCTCTTTACAGGATTACAGGCACGCGTCACCATGCCAACTCTCAACTGCTGTCTCAGCACACCGTGGGTGTGGTCCTAGCACAGCAGGCCAGAGATTGAAACCCTGGCCTGTGACCCTGCTTGCAGGTGCTTTAATCCGCTGAGCTATTTGGCCCATCCTACTATTAGTTCTTGTGCTAAATATTTGGGATTTTTGTTATTTTATACTGGGTTTAGATTTATTTTTAGCATAATATTTGGGGTTCTATATGCCTCACTTATGTGTATGTCAATTTTTTTCCTCATGCTTTTGAAATTTTCTCCTATTTCTTCTGCAAATAGTCTTTTTATGTTGTTTGCAATGACTCCTGCTACTTTATTGACACCTATTAGTTTTATATTGTTTTTCTTTGCATCATCTTGCAGCTATTAAATTGATCAGTGTTAATTTAAAATCTGCTTTGTCTGAAATTATGATAGCAATGCCTATTTTTTTTCTGTGTTCCATTTACATAAAGTATTGTTGTCTTTCCTTCAATTCAGTTTTTTTTTTTGTGGAACCAGGGATTGAACTCAGACCCTTGTGCTTGCCAGTGAAGCGCTTATTCTACTGAGCCATCTCCCCAACCCTTTCCTTCAATTTTCAATTTTTGAATTAAATGTGTTTCTTGAGTTTTTTTTCTTGATTCATTGTGCCAATCTGTGTCTTTGATTTAGGAATTGAGACTATTCACATTGAGAGTTATTACTGACATGTATTGACTTATTCCTATCAATGTATTATTTTAATTTGCTGGTGCCTCATTTTCCCCACTTTTGCTTAGCTGCTCATCCTACCAGATGTATTCCTTCTTTTTAACTTATCGACATAGCACCACAGTCTCTTTCATCGTTCCTTTAGAAGACTGACTTGTAAGAGTGGCTTGGTGGTCATGAACCTCTTGAGGTGCCCCTTGTCATGAAATACCTTATTTCTCCATCAATTTTAAAATAATGCTTTTTAGGATATTTAAGTTGGGATGTAAATTGTTATCTTTTATGGCTTGAAATACTTTTACAAGCTGTCCTTGTCTTTAACACTTGTGTAGAAATTTTTTATTTGTAATTCTAATGCATTTACCTTTATGTGTATTTCTTTGCTTTTCCATACAGCTTTTAAGATTTAGTCCCTGTGATGAATTTCTGCTAATTTGAGTATCAAGTGATGTGGGAAAATTCTCTCTTGGTAGTGGACATTTGAGGTTCTATGTGCATCAGTTATCTGTATGTTTATTTCTCTCTCTATTTGGGAAATTTTCTGCCATCATTTATGTGAACAGGTTTTCTATACCATTTGTCCTGTCTTCTTATTTTCACTTATTCCAATTGTTCCAATTGTTCTTAGATTAATTTGCTTGGTGTTATATAAGAGCTGTTTACCCATTTGTCATGTACTCTTTTTGTATGGTGTGTTTGAGTAATTGGCCTTTGAAGCCTGCCTAGTCTTTTAGTTCACAAAATCTGTCTTCACATCACTTGGTTCTGCTGCCCAGCTTTAATATGATTTTGAATCTCCTGGATTTCTTATTGAAACATTTTCATAGACTCTATTCTTTGGTAAACTGCTCATTCATATCTTGCAGAAGTTAATTTAGTCCACCTAGCTTTTTATTAGTGTCTTTGAACACTGTTACATCATTTTGGTTATTACTTCCATTATCTGTTATATCTTCTCTGATGCTAGGAAATATCTCTTTGATCTTTTTTGTATGGTCTTTTTGTTATCCTTTTGAACAATTCTGGTGTGTGCCTTGTGATATTTTGTTCTTGATATTGTGTGGACTGACTGTGTATTTGGGGAGTTTTTGGAGAAATTTTCTTGCATTATCCTCTCATTTTTTATTGTCTTATTTGTTTGTTTGATTTGTTTTGTTTTGGGCTGAAGTTTGTGAATGCATATTGTGTAAAGACTTTGTTGTCAGAATAGAGATTTCTTTTGACTATAGGTGGACACAGCCACCTCTAGTCTTTTGCCACAGTCTCAAGATCTGATCATCTTAGTTCATTTGAAAAGTGAGGATGCTGTGTAGTTGCTATCTCAACAACCATGTTCTTCTCTGGGGGAACATACTTCAGTATTTTATTTTATTTTTTATGTACTTTTTATGATTGTTTTTCAAGAATACAAAATAGTGATAGAAGAAAACAGCATTATACATGATAAAACATTTTACTGAACAAAGTAATAGGAATCCTACAATGGTTGCGGTATCACATGATGCTATTTGCAAATCAGTTTTTCAGATTACCAGATATAAACATATAAGTTTTGTTTTAAAAAAACAATAACTAAGAAGTTATAAGAAATTCAAGAGAGGAAAAAAATCAGAGTAAAAACAGAAATTCTTAGCATTAACTGCTCCTTTCT
>PVKA01051724.1:0-12056 GCA_004027165.1 Ctenomys sociabilis | reverse complement strand
TGGTGCTTGCCTCCTGTGCAGGCGGGCCTGTTCATTCCCCAGCACTGCAGAACTAAACAACCTACAGATGTTTACAAGTACTGTAAGTACTAAAAGTTAGTAAGGTCCTGAGATGTGAATCAGCACATAAACAGCAATCATATTTCTATACAGTAAAAGTGAACATTCTGAAATGAAATTCAGAAAGTTTCATTTGTAATATCACCCAAAAAGACATTAGGCACAAATTTAACACAGATTGTCAGGGGCTTGGATGTAGCTGAGCAGCACAGCGCCTGCCTAGCCAGCATGATTGTGATTCCCAGGAAAAAGAATAATATTTACACACTGAAAACTACAAAATATTGCTGAAAAAAGTTAAGAGACAAGTTAAGTAAACGGAAAGACGTGCACATGATGCAAAAGGTTAACACTGCTTCCAGTACTCAGTGACAACAGCTTCCAATCTCTTGATTTTTTTTTTTTTTTTTTTTGGCAGAACCAGGGATTGAACTCAGGCCCTTGTGCTTGTCAGGGAAGCACTTATTCCTCTGAGCCATCTCTCAAGAACTCCAGCTGGCTCTATCCTAATGCTAAGTTAGTATGGAAATAAAGCAATTCAAGAACAGCCAGAACCGGCTTGGAGGAGAGTGAGGCTGGACGACTCACATCTCAATTTAAAAGTGAACTACTAGAAAGGCATGCTACTCGGGACTACGGTACTGGCACAGAGACAGATGTACAGCTCAGCGGCACCAAACTCAAGTGCAGAAATAAACCCAAGTCTGGCAACTGGCTTTGAGAAGAAGGCCGAGATTACTCAGCGAGGAAAAGAGTGTGCGTGAGAAACGGTGCTTGGAAAGCCAGTCAGCCATGCGCAGGGTGGATGTGGACCCTGTTTGGTATCAGATACAAAGTGAACTTACAGTGAATCAAAGATCTAAACATAAGAGTTAAACCAAAACACTAGAGTGCTTGTGGCCTCAGATTAGACCATGGCCTCTGAGAGGGGACTCCAAAAGCCCAAGCAACAAAGGCAGACACACACTGAATTTCATCCAAGTTAAAAAATGTTATCCACAGGAGGAGAGACAACCTGCCAGGTGGAGAGTATCTGTAAATCACATGTCAGACAAGGGATTTCTAGACAGGAATTAAGAGAACTTGGCTGAAGATGCAGTTCGGTGGTAGGACATTTGCCTAACACACATGAGACCCTCCCTAGGTTCAATCCCAAGCACTTAAAAAAATAAATAAATAAATAAAACTAAAACAAAAGGCCAGTACAAAATAAAGAATATTTACAACTCAACAATTGATAAATGGCCCAATGTAAAGTGCACAAAACCACAGATTCTTCTTAGAGAAGACACACAGACTGGCAGTGAGCACAGGGGAGTCGGCCACCCTTACTCTTTAGGGCAATGGAAACCAAAGCTGCCATACGTCACCAGGTACAATGAAACAGACGGGTGCCAAGTGTTGCTGAGCACTGGAGAAACCGCAGGCCTCTCACACTGTCAGTGGGGACGTAAGGTAGGGATGCTGAGCTGAGAAATATCTGGCAGCTCCTCACACAACTGATTACCAAACAAGGTTCAGCAATTCATCCCCAGGTATACATTCCGGAGAAATGAAAATCTGGCTCCAAGAGACCTGTACCAAAAAGTTCACAGCATTATTATTTTTTTTTTTTTTCGGAACCGGTGATTGAACTCAGGCCCTTGTACTTGCTAGACAAGCACTTATTCTACTGAGCCATCTCCCCAGCCCCAGCATCATTTTTTCTTATGTCCAAATGTTCACAAATAAAATGTGGTGTATCCATGCAATCGAATATTATTTGGTCATGAAAAAGACTAAACACTGACACATACAACATAGATGAATCTGGAAAATACTATGCTAGGTGGTGGTAGCCGGTCATGAAAGACCACTTGCTGTATGATACAATTTATTTTTTATTTTAACTCCCCCAAGGATTGTAAATGTGTTGTTTGTGTCTGCTTCCCCATTACAAACATGGTACCTGGTCTACAGACCTTCAGCAGCACTCAAGAAAATGAACAAATCAACAAAGTGAAAGACCTCTAGGGAGGGCTGCCACTTTTAGCAATAGCAGTGCTTCACAGAACATACTTAATGCTGGCTCAAAATCAAAGAACAAAACACTATCCTGTAAAATGGAGGGTTTTTAAAAAAAATTAGTACAGGGTCTACAGGGTCTCAGTACACAGATTGGACTCACAGTGATTCTCCTGTGTCCAGCCTTCCAAATGCTGGGACTACAGGCGTGCACCCTGGGGGCGGGGCCAGCATGGTATGCACCCCCATTGCTGAGCCCGCCTAAGCAGGTGCTTTAGTCTGCTGAGCTATCTGGTCAGCCCTGAAGTTTTAAAAATAAAAGAGCACTCCAAAATTTCTGGCAATTTATTACTAAAAAACCCAAATCTGAGTGTCAAATGACCCCCCACTAACAAAAAGATAAACGACACAGTACCTCCCACCTCAGGACTGCAACTGCCTGCTACTGCTATGTGCTCTGTACACAACCAGAGTCTGCTCCCTGGGTAAGGGCTTGGCAGGTGCCAGGTGAGAGCCCATAGCTGAGCCTGCCCTCTGCAATGATCAGGGGTGCAAAGCTCTCCGGACTGACGGGAGACGGCCAAACTGACACCACTTCACAGCTGGGCACTGGCCGTACCACAGGAGTGGCCTCCCTCAAGGGGGCAGCTTGGGGGTGGAGGCTGCAGCCTCCCCGGGGCTCTGAGATGGTGTCCAGCACACCTCTGCCCCACTCCAACAAGTGGGCCTCACTTACTGTCCACACTTTCTTCTTTCTGCCTTAACATCACCTGGACTCCCAGTCCCAGGGAGGCTGAAGGGCACCCTGGGGACAGCCTACATATAGGGTGTCCTTTCCAACTCTCAATACTTTGTCTTGAAAACAGGGCTAAAGATAAAGGCCTGGAAATGGCCTTTGTGATGTGGAGCACAGGGGTCACTGTGTACCACAGCTGTCCTTGGGATCTGCATTCCCTGCACTAGTACTGTGGGGCATGATGCTCACTGAGCCCCAGCCCCTCTCCAGCCACACCTGCAGAGGGACACAACCCAAACGCACAGCAACCATGTGGCCAGCATTTCTGGAACACCCCATAAAATGATGTCCACTCAACACTTTCTCAAAAAGTTGGCTTAGCAGAGTACCTGCATTGCTGACTTGTCCTTATTCCACAATGGGCATGCTGGATGTGAACCCCCCACCCCACCCCATCTCAAGCCAAGGAGCTTGCCCAAGTGCCTGGTCCACAGGACCCTCCTAGCACAGGAAGCTCAGCCTGCTGGTCCTGTGGATCGGTAGCCAGGTAGCCCACACAGTGAATTCTCAGTGCCCAACCAACCGCTCACAGATCTGTGCCGGGTCACGGTGGAGCTGAGTTTGCCGCTCACTCCTGAGCACAGCAGGACTGTAAGAGGCCTATGCTCCTCTCCTGCTCGACTGTTCTTCTGGTGTGACCTGTCCCTTCTGCACCACCTCACTGGTGCCCCACCCAGCCCATCCAATGCCAGCCTCAAGATGTTCCTAAAAAGCACAGCAAGTCCCCCACTAGGCAGGCTTTGAGTCAGAGGGGATGCTGAGTAAACTGCTACTCTGCATGAGACCAAAAGCAGGACAGTTGGGCAGATGCTAATGGGGAGATCTGGGTGCACAGATTCTAGGTTTGCTGTGGTGGTCAAAGTCTCCAGAGACCTGGGCCGGATAAGCCAGCTCCTACCTTCTCCTGAGCCCTGCTGTTCTCAGCTGTGTAAAGCAGGTATGAGGCCAGAGGCAAACCAGGTGCAGAGCCCAGCCTAATGACCAAGGTGGAACTGGGGTGGGCAAGGAATCACACAGCTGACCAGAAAACGCTCTCAGGATGAAGGGAGCGTGGGGCTGGCCCTGTGGGTTCAGCCCTCTCCCTCCCTCCACCCCTGACCCCCACCCTCACCTACAATTCCAGTGTGTGTGGGAGTGGCCAAGAGGCCAGGTCAGCACGTAGAGTAGTGTGATGCTGCCCATAAACCTCTATCCCCAGGTGGTTATGAGCCACAGAACAGCCGGCTGTAGCCCAAGAAGGCGTAACTCAGGTGGAGAAAGGGGACAGTTTGACAAGTGAACATCTCAGCTCTGGAAATTGAGGGCAACAGGAACAAGGCTAAACTACTTGGAAGCCATCAGAGTCTCCTTCGGACATGGGCCTGCAGTGCAGGCTTTCCAGGGTCTCTCAGACTGGGCTGTGGAGGGCAGGTGATACCCAATGGAGCAGCCAGTGGAAGCAGGATGAGGAGGCAGCACCGCGCATTTGCACAACACTGCTGTTTGGGGGATATCAGCAGCGCCAGACACAGACACGCACATGAGTGCACAGTGTGCTCCCCCATCCTGCAGTGTTCCCTGGGGTGGGGGCAGTGTGAAGAAACACTCTTCCTGCACTGTCTGGGCTTGAGTAGCTTCACCAGCCACACCCCTGCTAGTTCTCAAATTTTCACCCTGGGAAGGTGTAGGAAATTACGCTGCAGAGCTCATAATTTTGTCTTTTAAAGGACTTTCCAAGAGTGAAATTATTACACAATTTTAAAACTTCATGCCTACACAGGAGTCACAGAGGAGGAGTCAGATGCAAGCACCTACCACCCGGACTGTCAGAACGAACTTACAGGATGGCAGGTTCTGCAGGACAGCGCACTGGCTCTGAGGAGCCAGCCTCTCACTCTTCTCTGCCTACTCCACAGCAGCCTGCCTCTCAAAGGCTGATGGACCTGTGCTTTCACTTTCGGGGCTCATAAACTTTCTCCACATCTCCTAGGGACACAGGCCGGTGTTCTGTGAATGGGGCTGCTGGGCCGGCTGTGTGTTGTACACTGTGTGTCACTTTCTAGTCACCATCACACAACTCCATGTCACATCCCAGCTAGCAAACGTAGCAGACCAGAGGCTCGCATACCTGCCAGCGCCTAGGACAGCGACAAATGCCACTTCCCAAGCCCTCTTCCCTGGTGAGACGGACGCCCTCAGCTGGCAAGTCTTGCGGTGACCTATATGTCTGGGACAGAGACTTGAGAGGTCACTGGCAAGCAAACTTTCAAGGCTTGTTGCTGGCCAGGGAGGCGTTTACTCCCACAAAGGTCAGACTCCTCCAGACTGATCTGCTAGTCATTTGTTCCAAAGGAAGGAAGAGTATCTCTCATGGCATCACATACTACTTCAGTGTCAAGTGACCGTGATGCCACCAACAGCCATCTTGGGCAGCACGTGGGCAGTAGATCCTCTCCTTACAGAGGCAGTGGTAGGGCGAAGGGCATGATGGCTGCACAGAACCATGTCCCAAAGCAACCAGTTTCTCCCGCAGTGATCTGCCTGGTGCCAATTCCTCACCCTTAGCCTTCCTACTCACCCCGGGCCAGGCCTAACAACGACCTCTGCCTGTTGCTGGCAAATGTGCACGTCAACTGTGTTTCCTTCAGATGGTGCTTGGTATGGCAGCTGGGGTCCCAACTTAGCAGTGGGCCTGTTGGGGGCTTAGTTTTGCCTCGTGGGGGAGGGAGTCTCTAAGTACTAGCCACTCGGGTTCACGAAGTCAAGGTTACAGAGAACAGCATTTACAGGCAGCCCCAAAATGACGAACTTGAGAAACCCCAGGGCTTCTCAACCCCAGTGGCAAATTTGAGAAATCCAGGGCTGTGGTTTAACTTGTTATTTACCTTACACTGGGATTTAGGGATGGCTACTTAATCAGCACCTCCCACTTTCCAGGGGCCTAAAACAGCTGGAATGCACAAGTGACAAGAGGATGTTAGGAAGAATTGTTATGGCTACAGGGCGTGGGCGCAGTCTGGCTTAATGTGACCTTAGCCATTCACCTGGACCTACTCTCCTCAACCTCTCTCCTGCCTCTCCCTCCAGGGAGCAGGCAGGACAGCACGCCCTCCCTTGAGTGCTAAGGGAATTAATGTAAGCCTATGCAGAGTGTGTGGAGCTGAGGGACCCATCTGCAATGAAGGCTTCTAAATGCCAGCAGCAATTGTCATCTGATAACGTCACTGTCTCTGCCAACACTTAATAAGGCAAGAGCTAAAAATAGCCCAAGCGGAGCTGGGCCAAAAGCAACCTGGTGTTTCATTTTTTCCTAACAATTTCCACATTACAAGATCCTGCCTTGCTCGATATAGAATTATTCACATTAAAACAGAAGGGAAGCATGACTTGAAGTTTTGCAATAGCAACGGCTCTCTGACATGAAAATCTGCTTGTACTACTATCTTCATAAGTGCTGATGCCTATAGACACTGCTAATGGAAATACTGAGTGTATCTTTATTCTTTCTCAACAACAAAAGTTAAAATGACTTCATAAAATTCAAGTGTTCAACATAGCAAAATCCTCCTCTGAATATGGTACAGTGCAGTAGGTGTCCTTGCTAGCTCCTTAATGAGCAGTACACGGTGGACACCCACCCGTGTGAGTAGGCGAGGGACTGAATCATGGACCAACGGAGGCAGTGCACTGTTTTCTCCAGACTGACAGAGACTTCTGATTCCAGCTCTCTGAATGATGCCCATGCTCTGTGCTCTTGCCCAGAGCTGTGAGATTGCAGAAAATGGCCATGGGAAGCCCGAGGAAGCGCCCACCGGCTGCCCTCCTACCCGGCAGAGTGCAAGAGGGGAGGTCCAGGGAAGGGCTGAGCCTGTGGGGCCCACCATCAGACTAAGACAGGCTTCTGCTCAAATCTGGGCTCCAGGCTCACAGAGCTGCTGTCTTTCCTCTCCTTGCATAACTGGGAAGGGTTAAGAATGTGCTCGGAATTGCAGGCACCTCCCTACAGATACAGATGATACCTGAATCTCCGGCAAACACCTGGCAAGGTGTTTTACACCATCTGCCATCAGGAAACAAAGTAAAGCCGCACAAGAGATACCACTGCATACACTCTTGGGTGAAGAAAAACACGTGGCAACAGGCCCTGGTGAGGATAACTGCAAGGCAGCCTCCCTGCCACTGCTAGGCACCCACCCAGGAAAAGCTCGCGGGCTCCCAGCGGCTCCGTATCACCCCACCCCTACTCTGTCTGCAGCAGCACCATCCATGCAACCCACTGCTCTGATCCTGGGGCTCAGGGTTGGGAAGCTCACTGGGCTCATACAGCAAAGCTTACCCATCCAGACAAGCTGCGTCAGAAACTGAGGTGACACTTCGGGCTCTATCTACAGAACCTGTCTACTTGGCCAACTTCTAGAATTCAGGGAGAGAAAGGGTCTACATAGATGCCCACTGATGTCTGACAAGGACCAAGTCTTCCTTGTTCTGGACACTGGCACTTGGCTCAATAACAGGCACACACTGGACACAAATAACTGTGCTTATTGGAGAACACACAGGAGAACCCAGGAAAGAATCTGGAGCACACCGACTCTGATGGCCTTTGCTCTGGGGCGACAGAAACTAGAGGTGCAGATGGGATGGTCCATAGGGACTTCGGATGCAACTCTACACAGCACAAACCAGACATGACTCACTCCATTGCCCTTGAGAGCATGCTGATCTGGGCCACCTGGATTAAGAGCAGGAACAGGCAAGAAAAACAGCCCTTCTGTCTGGTCCTTCTAGGTCTGCAAAGGCAATAGGCTCTCTGGGCCAGGATGTGCCATAGGAGCTAACAGAACCATGAGTACAGTTTAAAAATAGTACTGAGTGACCCTAATTTACTGAAAATGCAACCATCTCAATAAAGCCCAAATAAGACTACTACAGAGGAGTAATCTCACCTTTTTTCTTGCACAGTACACTGGGAACTTTCACTCACTCTGTAGGTCCTAGGAAGGAAGCACCTGAGCCTGGCTGGATAAAGCAGCCTTCCTTGGGTTATGCTGAGTTGGGGTGTGCAGCTAGGATCCCCCCAGCACTTGCCGCACAGCCCCTGGGTGGGGCAGACCCTAGGAGGCTCGCTGCTCAAGGCCAGATGATGGGTATAGAGGTGGAGCCCTCTGACTCCACACAGGAAACTCTGCGCCTCAGACTTGGAGGCTGGGATCCAGGCACTGATGGTGGTGCTCTCCTGCTGTACTGCCACTATGGGAGGTGTGCACAGAGGAGCTGCGCCCACCTCACCATCCTGTCTGTGGCCGTGAGTCCCCTGGGATGGCACGCTGGTGGGGCTCGGCCCTGGGGCCTCACTTCTCTTCCATGTAGGATGGGAATCAAGGGAGGCTATGGGTAGCACCTACTGACATCACAGTACTCTACCCAAACCCTGTACATTCTTTTTTTATTTTATTTTATTTGCCTGTACCATTCTTTGTAGATCCCTTGTCATTGTCAGCCTTGTGGATGAGTCACGGCCATTGCTTTATCAATTTGCTCTCTGTGGAAGCCTGAGAGAAAGTTTTCTCTCCATGTGACTCTCCTGAGGCACGCTATATGCATCATCGGTTGCATTCCTCTGTGGCCCCATAATTTCCTTGATCAGAAAATTTGGGGCACAACTGAGTCACATGATGTTACATTACAAATTCTCCTGTGTCCTGAGTCTTCACTGACCTTCAAAGGCTAGGGCCAAAATGTTGGCTGACCTTCTTTTTCTCTAATTTTTGATCTTCAAACTTAGGTTGTTAACCCTCCAGAAGAGTTTATTATTACCCTGCAACATATGCCGTTCAGTTTACCCACACTATTAGTCTAAATATCAGACATCATAGGCATAACATGGAACATGTATTTTCCATCAAGTATTGAGATACTATACTCTGAGTCTGTACAGAATATGAAGAAAATTTTTTTTCTTAAAAAATAGGAATGAACATTTACATATATTTACATATTTAGAAATCCATCCATATACAGCATAGTAGCATTGTAACATGACTGTCTTGTGACTCTTTGTCTTACTTTTCATTTACTACCCTTTAAAAAAGGGCAGTATAGTAATAGCTGGTATGTCATGATAAGAAGTACTTATTTAGAAGACCAGAATGGCAGGCATTTGGAGTGTGACCCTTCTATTACACTTGTTAAATTCAGTGCAGTTGCTTGGCTCACAGGTATTAGCATATGTAGTTAATCAGGATGAGAATCCTACCACTTAACTGCTAGTTTCAAAAATCTCCTGATGTTTCTCAGGATTATTGTCTTACCCATCTAGTGTGTATAAGTGAATGGTTTTGCCTGTCATGTTTCTCAGCATTTTTCCACTGGGCAGTGATTCTTAACAAGTAGATTTACCAACAGGGAAACTCAGCACCTCCACACCTCATGGGACTTAGGGCCATAGCCTATAGAAAGCCAACTCTGGCCCATGTGCATGGGTGACCTCCAAGAGGCTCTGCCCTCTGCTGGGTAGCTCCAAAGATTCTACCCTAGTAAGTCCAGCAGGCCCCAGACTCTTCCCCAAGACAGGTAACCAGCAGCTGCTAACTCCAAATACCCTCTGAGCTGTATACTGTGGGGTTCCCCATTTCCCCTCCCTACCAGTACCAGATGGGAAGCTTCCCACTATGCCTGGCAGGAGAGCAAGCCAGAGGAAAAACATCAAGGACCTGGGCCTTGGTCATGAGACGGAGCCATGCTCCGCTCTGCCTGAGTGCAGACAGAAGGTGACAGCAGCACCAGGGGTGTTGGAGGCATTTATAGTTCACTGTCCATGTGGCCCACACCAAGGAAGCATTTTTTTCCCCACTACCACCTGGGATGGGCTAACATCCAGGTTATGGTCACAGGCTCACAGCTTCTGTAGAAGCGATGAATCACTGTTCCAGTTTTATTTCCAGATAAAATGAGAAACAGAAAAAGACCCACGGTGACAGAGGAAAAGTTTATCTTGAGCAAATGTCGCTGTGCAAAGGCCCAAACACAGTATAGCCTGGGGTTAGCAGAGCACAGGAAGCAGAGTCCACCTTGACCTTTGTCCTTTAGGTGGAGCTGTTTGGAGTGGCCTGTCCCTTAGGACCAGGGTCAGGCTCAGGGGACAGAGGAGGCAGCAGCAGGCTGGTTGGGCACCCAAACAACGTTGTGCCTGCTTGGGCCACTGCAGCTTGCCCTACAGTGCCTGTGCTGCAACACCGCTGCCCGGCACCAGGAGGCTGAGTCACAGGGGGCCAGGCAAAGACAGCACAACCTCCACCCCCTCCTCTGTGCTGTGCTCACCTGGGTCCTGAGTATGTAATGCTATCAGGCCCTACTCTGAAATCCTGCTGTCAGTGAGCACGTAATTCATGTATTTCCTTACTGGGTGGCAGGGAAGGAGCTGGGGGCCACTGCCCTGGCAGCCTGGACACTGCAGGGTGAAGGCACTGGGCACAGAGGGATGTGAACGGAGAGGTCACCGGTGACCCTTCTTGGGGACCTCAACATGAGGCAGGGCAGGCACTATGCCCATGAGGTATGAAGGTGGGGAGGAGCCCCTGGCAGAGGACTTGGGCCACAGGACCACCTGGGCCAGTGCCTTTCTTGGCGGTGGCTGCAAGGCATCAGCCCAACTGCAGTAAGCCCTGCTCTGCAGGACAGATGTGCATCAGAGCTGCAGCCCGCAGCCCGCAGCCCACCTGAGGCTCTGGAGAGCCCTTGAAATTCTGGGACGAAGCCCAAGGAGCACCACTCTGCCATAAAGAAGGCTAAGCCTGGAGCACCTGTAGGAAATGGATGTGCCTTGAAACTATAATGCTAAAGTGAAAGAAATTAGACACCTAGGCTTTATCACATGGTTTCTCTTATGCAAGAAACCCAAAGCACAGAGGGCAAAGTAAAAGACAGATAACAAGAATCAGGAAGACAGAACTTTGGCAAATGGAGGAGGCAGGGGAGGAGAAGGGACACCGCATGAGGACACCCCAGGATGCATGTGATCTCTGTGTGCTGCAAAAGTGTTAATAAAAAGAACTAAAAAGAATCCTGGGGTGAAAATGTGAAGTCAGACTTAGGCAATGACAGAATGGCACTGATGTATTTTTATTTATTTATTTAATTTAAAAAAAAGTTTGAGACAGGGTCTCACTATGCAGCTCAGACTGACCTTGAACTCACTTTGTAGCCCAGGCTGGCCTCAAACTTGCAAGAGTCCTTCTGCCTCAGCCTCCCGAGTGCTGGACTATATGTGTATGCCCCCACACCCAGAAGAATGGCACTGATGTAGGGCCTAAACTGTAACATACTTCACTCACGGGAGCCATACTCCGAGTCCTCACTGTCCAGCTCTGGGTCAGGCACTCAGTTCCACAAGGCCACAGGGCCACAGCCAGGGCCATCACAGCAAGCACTCCCCCACGGGGCTCCCTGGGCCTGGTCACATGAGACCCGTGGTAGCCTTTGGTGAATAAACTTGCTGAGCTCCAGTCCCAGGCCAGTGCTGAGCAAGTTGGGGTCACCTCAGGTGGCACAGAAGACACCTAGGTGTGGAGTCTCTGGAAGAAGTGGGCCAGCGTCCCAAGTGCAAGGTGCAGCACTCCCCCTGGGTATGCGCCAGCCCAGCCCTGGCTGCTCACCTGGCAGGCGTGGCCCCCAGTCTATGCACCCCGCAAGCTGTGCTGGACGCAGAGCAGTGGAGGAGACATGCGGTGGTGTGTGGCAGGCCAGTAGGGCACTGGCACAGTGGGACACATCACACGCCCGTGCGGGCCTGGAGGAGGAGGCCCCTGCGCCCTGGCTCCCCACTCGGAAGTGGGGCTCTGGTGGAGCCTCTATTTCTAGACAACTGGTAGGGGAGAGCCCAGTATTCCTGGGATGCCCACTTCAGCTGGCTCAAAACCAGAAAGGGGCTCTCCAAAGGCAAAAGACTCCCCCTCACCACATCTGCACCTCACACACTGGCCAAAAGGCTGTCAACAGTGTGTTTTTAAGACAGCCACTTATGCAGGCTAACACTCCTCCAGAACTCCCAAATCTGCCTCGCCTAGGGGAGTACTTCCAGAAAAGTGGGATGGGGAAGGCGGGGAGGAGAATTCAACCTCACAAAGTTCTGGGGCCAGCAGCTAAGTTAGCAGGAGAAATGCTCAAGCCTAGTAATTCTCAAGGCCAGCCTGGAATATAACACACAATCTCAAAACAA
>PVKA01051722.1:0-11816 GCA_004027165.1 Ctenomys sociabilis | reverse complement strand
TGAAGAGTGTGGGTGAGTGACTCCTATGATTACTGAGGAGATTAACATCTTAGGTGTCAGAGGGAGGACATGTACAGTCTTGTTTGTAAAATATATTTTAACATTCGAAGCATAGTTTTTAAAGAACTTCATGATGCAAAGCAATACCTATCTTTATTGGTCCGAGAGCAACAGCATCTTCTAACTGGTGTCTGACACATCAGGAACTCAAAATGAAAACTGTTGGCTTCTACCTCTGTCGTAGCCTTCATAACAGAAGAATTCATGTTCCCCTTATTACTGCCATGTGGAGGCCATGAGCTTTCCTCAGATCTGCTTTTAGCCTAGTCCTCCTCTTTATACTGAGGCCCATTTTCTTCTTACTGCCTGCTCTACGTTCTTCACGGAATGCTGATCCCATTTACCTATTTTGATTTTATCTGTCATTACACATTTTCTTTCTCAGGAGTTTGTGCAAAAGTAGGAGGATACCATCTCATGGTCAATTTGCTGTCATCATGCATTGTGCAATGAACATCATGTGTGCTATCGGGGATAGCACAACCAATGGACTTGAGGGCTTCAAGGAAAAGAAAAATAATTTGACCTTCTTATTTATGAGCCACTGTCTTCATCAAACTTACACCATAGCAATTAATAGAAATGAGTTTATGAATGGCTAGATCAGTAGTGGTCAACAGCTGGCAGAATGCTGCCCAGCCATGGGGCATTTGGAAATGTATGGGTTGTGTTTCACGATTACCAAGAGGTGCTGTGTCATTTAGTGCCTGGGGACTGGTGATGTTATACATCCTGCAGCCTAGGAGATGGCTCTGCATAATGAAGAATTGCTCCACTGAAAATGCTATTAGAGCCCTGCTGAGAGCCGCTGGTGTATGAAAGGAAGTGGGAATTAGCTGTAACCCCAGCAAGGCTGCCCAGCCTCAGCATAGGATTTCATTAATGAGAAAGATAATACTCACAAAATTTGTGAAAAATTCCAAAGGAGAAATGAACTTCTGTCAACAAATAGCTTGTGCCATGCTATTGCATGTAAATAGTCATCCCTCAAAGCCTCACGCTCTCAGAGTCAGGGCTTACGGAAGGGCCCGGGATTAAGGGCTCCACAGCTGGCTTGGAGTGAAGAGGAAAGGCCTGGTGGGAAGAGGAAGCCACTAGGGTGGGATCTGGAAGGGGATGCTCCCCCTGACTCTCCCTTTACTCTCAGTTTCCTGGCTGCTAGCAGGTGAGTGCTTTGCTTCTCACAGACCCATCCTTCATGCTACTACATCAGGAGCCCACTGAGCAAGGGCAGAGACTTCTAAACCATGAGCTGAAAGAAACCTCTCCTTCTTTAAGTTGTGAGCGTCAGGTATTTTGTCCTACTACGGAGGAAAATGACTAAGACACTCGACTTTGTAAAATCTGTCCTAATATCTCATTCAGTGTCCCAACTACCTTCCATCTTATTTTTATTTTCACCAAATATTTAGAACTTCTGTCCAAAATGATTTATTCTGGGTATTTCTTTAATTCTGACTCCCATCTGGACCAACTGTCTTCTTTTTAAATATAAACCAAATCGAGGTTTTCTGGCTTCTGTAATTCTGCACTTGCTGTAGCACTAGTTATCTGCCTGTGTGCCCACATGTGCACGTGCTCACGCTTGTGTGTGTGTGCACACGCACATGTGCAACGATGATAACAGTGCAAACACTAAGTTTTCACTTTCACAGTGGTAATGTACAGAGATTTTTGGGACACCAGTGAGATTATGGGGCCACAAAGGAAAGCCATCGATGATGTAGAGTATACCTAAGGAGAGTCGCCTACAGAGAAATTCTCTTAGGCTTTCACAGAGAGCAAATTGGTCAAGCGATGGCCATGGCTCATCCAGATAGCTGATAGGGACAAAAGATCTACGTACAGGGTTTCAGGGTAAATCCTGAGGAGATTTGACTGACTTTGTCAGATACAAATTTACATTTCTTGTTATATAGGCCTTGCTTTATTCTTGATCATAATCATCCAGAAGAAAAGTATAAACATGAGGTATAAAAAATAAAGCCATATTAATATGCTGAGCTGTAAAGGCTCAAGTCAACAACTTCTGACATTGCAGTTCTGTGGATAACCCACTACTATTATGGACTACTGGACTATATTGGATTATTTTGCTGAATTCATGCATGCACCTACAATATTTGACTGACAATAGAATACCCATCTCTGAGAAAACTAAACAAAAAGGCATACAAATGAAGGACAATTTTGTAGTGAAAAAATATATATATTTGTATATATAAAATAGGATAGATATACAGCTACTTTTTCTTAGTTCAATGAGAAGTAAGATTTGAACTAATAGTGTTTAGACAAGATATCATGTATGCTTGTACTATAACTTCTATGAAGACAATAATATGCAATGTACTAAGTATTGTAACTGTCCTACTAATCTGTTTTGAAACTGTCTCATTGCTATTTCTTTCTCAATAAAATTAATTTTAAAAAATAGTAATGTAAGGGGAATTGGTTAAGGTTAATCAAGTTGGTTAACCAAATAGAAGTACAGCACTGTATCGCAGAGACCAGGAAACTGGAAAGCCCTGGATGCCTGTATCCCGCTTCTCAGTCAAGTTTCTCTATGACTTGCCGTGTTTCCCACTCAGCCTGCTTTCTGAGCCAGCCTCCTGACTGCTGATCACCATAGGTTACTTTTGCTTGGTTTTTAATGTGCTGACTAGTCTACCTAACTATGTGACCTTTCATCCCCAGCCCCATTGGATCGACTAGGACTCTGGTTTTGTTTCAAGTCACTGTACAGGAAGGAGGATCTCACAGGCCTGATCAGGTTGGGTACAACCTTCCCCAGTCTGAGAAGTTGTAGGGTCTTACGGCCCCTCTGCATTGAGTGAGGCAGACTCTTTAAGAAGGGTCTGTGGATAAGGATGGATATTACTAGTTCAGCAACAAAACTTCATTTAATTCACAGTGATAGTTAATTAAAGTTAGGAAATTTTGGCTTCTGGTTGAGGCAGTATCTTGAGATCATTATTTCTCTAAAACAATAGAACTAATCCTGGCTGTAGATTAGTGCAGAAGTGCAAAGATGCTAGGCATGAAGTGCCTCATTCATTTTTGAGTCTTAGGATCATAGCAAATTCAAAGTGGAGTATTAGCCTTTGTTTGATCACTTCCTGGTTTTCACTCAGTTTGGACAAAATATTAATATTTGCCTTCTAACATCGAGCATAGTGTAATTATAAACTCTAGGTAAATGTTTGGAATGGTATAGAGTCCTAAGTTGGAACTGAGCTGGTGAGTCAGCATTAGTTCGTTAATTCTGGGACACAAGATGATAATTCCAAAGACATTAAACCATGTAGTCACTTTGGTACACTGAACCAAAGAATCCAGGCCCGTGCTTAGTGTTGTTAAAACTCCATCATTTGTTTAAACAATCATTCTCATTGTTGAATTAGGAAATTAAAGCTAACTCGTCAGCCATGCAGGAGACTGAGAAAGGAAGAGCATAACCAACTCGAGGCTCTGTCTCCAAACAGTTTGAAAAACCAGGGAATGTAGCTCCATGGAAGAAAGGTGAGAGGGCCAGGCTTCAATCCTCATTACTACAAAACAAAACAAAACAAAACATGAACAAACCCAGAAGTATTTGCATGTAATTAAAGTTAAAAATTCCATCTTTCTGGCTAGTATTCACGTCAATCAAATTTAAGACTTCAGAAATGCTGCTAATACAACTAAAGCTCATCTTTCCTTGAAACATAGAAAAGTTGGCTACAAAGATCAGATAGTCCAATGTACGTGGGGAGGTTCTCATGTTTTCTACTCTGTTCCACTGATCCATGTATCTGTTTTTGTTCCACTATCATACCATTGTTACCATTATGACTTTGTACTATAGCCTGAAGTCAGATATTGCAAGGCCTCTTGCTTTGCTCTTGTTGCCCAAAAGTATTCTTGTTATCAGAACTCTTCTGGTTCCATATTAATTTTAGAAAATTTTCTCTGGTTTTGTAAAACGTTCTGTTGGTACTTTAATTGGGACTGCACTGAACATCAACTTCAGAAGAATGAATACTTTGATGGTGTTGGTTCTAACTATCCAGGAACAGGGGACACCTTTGCTTTTTCTGATGTCCTCTTCAACAGCCTTCTTAAGAGTATGGCTGTTGTCTTTGTAGAGGTCTTTCACTTTTTTAGTTATCTTAATTCTTAGATATTTCATTTTTCTTAAAGTGACTGTGAATGTTATGGTTTTTATCATTTTCTTCTTGTTATGTTCATTGTTGGTATACACTAACACTAGAGAGGTTTTTTTTTGTGTTGATCTTGTATCCTGACACTTTTCTGAAACTGGTTATTGATTTTAATATATTTTTGGTGGGGTTCTTTCTGTCTTCTGTGTACAGTAAGATGTCACCTACAAATAATGATAATTTGAGGCCTTTTTTTCCTTGTGTTTGCTCTTATTTCTTTCTCTTGCTTGACTGTTATGGCTAATATTTCAAGTACTATGATGAATAGAAGAGCTGATAGTGGGCCTTCTTGTCTTCTTATTTGAGGGGAAATGTTGTCAGTTTTTCCCTATTTAGTATATCATTGCCTATTGGTTTATCATAAATAGCTTTTATAGATTTAAGATCTATATTTAGTATGTTGTTGGCTATTGCTTAATCATAAATAGACTTTATATATTCATAATCTCTGGCAGTGGGGAAGTCTCTTTAAGGAAGCAGCTTAAACAGTTTGTTAATATTTTTCATTTTTTGTAACAGTGGCTATTTGGCTATCCCTTTTATAATGTAAAGTGAGAACTTTCCCTACCGTGCTTGAAAAATGTTGTCCAGGTCCCATTGCCAAGAATATGTTGTCTGAAATGCCTGTTTAGTATTTATAAATAATAAGATATGCTCTTTTTGTATTTGTTTGCTTCAGTGTTTTTAATATGAAAGCATGTTGGACTCTGTCAAAAGCTTTTTTTGCATCTACTGATATGATTGTATTTTGTTTGTGTTTAGAAAGGGTTGTGCTGTGTAGTTCAGACTGGCCTTAAGCTCACTATATAACCCAAACTGGCCTCCAAACTCACAGCAATCCTCCTGCCTCAGCCTCACAAGCATTGGGATTACAGGCATGCACCGTTATGCCCAGTGACCATTTGGTTATTGACCTTGCTTTTGTTCAAGTGATGTATTATTACCTTGATTGATTTACAAATGTTAAGCCATACTTGCCTTTCTGAGGTGAAACTTACTTGATCATGATGTATGTTTTTTTTCTATTCTATTTGCTAGTATCTTATTGAGGATTTTTGCATCTCTGACAAAGGAACTAAAAGCAGATGTTGAAGGAAATAGAACCCATTCAGCAAGTGGTGCTGGGACACTGCCTATTTGTTTGCAGAGCATTGGACCTAGACCTTTATCTCTCACCACATACTACATAAAATAGAAATGGATCAAAGTTCTTAACATTAAAATAGAAACACTAAATGTCCTGAAAGATAAAAATAGATGAAACATTTGCAGACAGAGGAGTGGGAAGGAATTCTTAAATAGAACCTCAACCATACAAGAAATAACAGTAAAAAAATCAATAAATGTGATTGCATCAGACTAAAAAGCTTCTATACAGCCAAAAACTCAAGGTCCCATCTTATTCCAGAAAGAGTGGCAATCATTAAGAAAGCCAACAATAAAGTATTGGTAAGGCTGGAGAGACAAAGGAACCCTTCTTCATTATCTGTGGAAATGGGAACTACTACAACCATTATGGAAAGCAGTACAGAGATTTCAGAAAAAAAGCTGAAGTTAGAAATTCCATATGACCCAGCAATTCTCATGGCGGGGATCTTCCCCAATAGCATAAGACATCACACTAGAGTGAGACACTCATGCCAATGTTTATAGCAGCCTAATTCCTGATAGCTGAATCCTGGAAACTGTCTGCATGCTCATCAATGGCTGAGTGGATAAATAAAATGTATCTATATATAAGAATATTACTCTGCTTTAAAGAATTGCAAATCTGACACATTTATGGGGAAAATGGATGCACCTGTAAAACATAATATTGAGTGAAATAAACCAGTATTCAAGCCAAGGTTGAAGTATTGCATTGTATCTCTGATTTGAGCAAGGCAAAGTACAAAAGGAATACAGGATGAATAAAAGAGGATGAGCCCTGGAGCTCGCTCTTCAGTTTCTTTATCATCAAAATCATCATTGTCATCCTCCTCCTCCGCATCCTCATTGTTCTCGTCATCTCCACCAGCAGCCAGTTTTACGTTTTTTCTGTGGGTCCTGGCTGCCACCTCCAGGGGCAGATTGCTTACCAGATATACTTATGAGCTTTACATCTTCTTCCTCTTCCTCTTCTGATGGCACCTTCTACCGCAGCTACTGAATGCTGTCCACTAACGTGCACAGGCCCTGAAACACACTTCAACCTTAAGACAACAGGTGGTGCAATTTCAAAGCCCCCAAGGGAAACCATTGGCTGTGGTTCTCTTCCCAAAGCGGAAGCCAAATTCATCAATTATGTGGAGAATTGCTTTCAGATGACTGACCAGGAGGCTATTCAAGACTTCTGGCAGTGAGAGAGGTCTCTTTCAGGAAACAGTTTAAACAGTTTGTTAAAATTTTTCAGTTTTGCAACAGTTGCTATTTGGCTATCCCTTTTATAATGCAAAGTGAAAACTTTCCCTACAGCGTTTGATAAATGTTTTCCAGGTCCCATTGCCAAGAATGTATTGTCTGAAATGCCTGTTTAGTTTTTAAAGATGGAACTCCACCCTTTACTTGGTCTTAAGTATGTATGGAATGTTATGATAAAACGTAGTAGTAGTGGTGGTCAGACATGGAGATGGGAAGGAGACAGATATACATATGGAATAAATTCGGTATTCTAATAAATTAAAAAAGAAGAAGATGAGCAAAACGAGTCCCAGCTGCTACCCTGGGAGAGTGCTCTTGGCTATCCAGCTGCCAACCTATAACTTGTTCACTGTAGGACTAAAGGTAGATGCAGCTGTCCTTAGAAAGTGGGCAACATTGGCCAATTGTTGTGCAGTCTTTAGTACATGGAAGATGTCAACTCTTATGCTTCTAATAAACAGTGAACTATATTGAGAGGGAACCAATCCGTCACCATAGAAAATGGCTTCTGGGAAATGGGACTCAGCCTGTGCAGACTGATAGGGGAACCTATGCAATCCCCAGAACTGTAGTTCATGTTTACCAAAAAGATATGTGGAAGATATGGAAAAGGGGGCTTCAAATGTTCCAGTAGCTGTCCAGAGTTTGCTGTCACTTTGCTTTATAGACTAGAGTCTCCCAGATGAGCACTTATTTCCAACAACCAAAGAGAATCATGACTGACATATTTTTATGTGATTCTTTCTTGGTTTGACATAGAAAACCTGTTGGAATCAGGCTAATTTACAGATGAAGGGGTTTATTTTCCCTTCGGTTTGTGGACATAATTGTCTCCATTAACTTTAATGGTTAAAGTTTTAATTTCATGGCCTAGTCTGAGGGAGGGAAATTGGAGAACTTACAGCAGACTGCTGTTAAATCCACCAAGGAGAAATGCAGGGTGGATTTCAACTTCCAAGGTGAATAAGATAAAAGCTGTTTGCAAGGGCTCACATTTCTCTCTGTTGACATCTTACAGGGAAATAAAATAGAAGCCCAGTATATACAAGAACAGTTTTATGTGGCCTTTGAAAAGATTAAGGATCATTCTAAGAATTCCCTGACCATTGCATGTTGAGGAGCAAGGATGTGAACAGCAGTACACACATATCAGAAACATGGAGCCCAACTTCTGCATCTTGTAACTGATGTAATTCCATCTCGAAAAGGTCAGGTTGGTCCAAGAAAATATTCCCTACACTGTAATTCAGAGTGGCAACCTAATGTTCCAAGAAATGAATATGAGACACAATCGGGAAAGTATTTCAAGGGTCTTTGCTTCATTCTTGCTAAGAAAGTATATCAGAAGTACTGTAGACATTTGGCCAAGATAACAAAGTTCATGTTCAGTGATGGAACTGGCTTAATGAATGAGTTAGTTATCATCATGACATTGTGTACTCTGAGAGCAATGAAAGGGCTCTGGTCAGTGGAACACTGTTTAGGTTTTAATTCAGTTGTACAAATGTGAGTTGCCTTGTTCACTGTCTGTTGCACTATGCAATGCACTGTTCTAACTGAGAGCCTCAAATATGGCTCCAGGTCTCAGGAGACTGCACAGTAATAAATATACAAACATTTGGAATCCTTTTTCCAGTTCCAAGCTCTAATCAAATTGTAAAGGATCTTGGATATCATATGAAGGATTGGGATTTATAAAACTTTTTCAAATGATAGAATATCTGATGTTTTCATGAAAAGAAAATAAGGAAATGCCATGAGTTAATATGAATTTTAGAAGGGAGTCTGACATCATTTAGAGAAGGAACTGAGAAGAAAGGTCACTGATAATGATATATATGCAGACTATTTTAATAAAAAATAGTGACAATGTTTTGACAAGGAATAAAATCAGTGGAAACAGAACTAGGGAAGTAGTCTACCCAGCCATTCCTCTACTCATTCCCACCTCACTATACCCATCATCCATCCACCCATCCATCCATCCATCTTCCCATCTATCCCTTCCTCATTGCATCCATCATTTATCCATCCATCCATCCATCCATCCATCCATCCATCCATCCATCCATCCAACAATTGTTTATGAAGTGTAGCCACTATTAGAGCTTCCTCATCAGGCATTCTGTTTCCTTTATTTCTCCAACAGACATGAGTTTCTTTCAAGATTGAATAGTCATGTAGTTTTGAAAAAGGTAGGCTCTTCTTCAGCCCCAGGAATCTGAGGTCAATTACCTAGAACCATTTACTCACTCAGTGTTTTTGAGCATGTTTCAGGTTAGAGACACTGTTTTCATAATCGAGGATATAACACTAAGATAAATTAATGATCATCATTATCTTGATTTAGATGTTTAAACTCTGATGTTGGAAACACTATCTCAAGTGGAGTATGTTTCATTTTATTTTTGTATTGTAATGGAACATACAATACTGGGTACTTTATAAAGAAAAGTTTATAAAGTAGCTTATAGCAGCAGCATCTCATTAACTCTGGGACATGTGTGAGAGAAATATAGATACTAAGATTGAAAACTAAAGCTGAGGAGGCCAAGCTTACTCTTTTAAAACCCAGCCCTATAGGGTGCAGTGGCATGTACCTGGAGGGCTGGGGCAGGACGATCACTTGAGTCCAGGAATGAAGAGTCAAGCCTGGGAAACAGCAGTACCCTTTCTCAAAAAGAAACAAACACAATTCATTCCTTCAGGAGCTCAGTCCTGCAAAAATCAACCCATATTGAGAGACCAGCATTAGCCCTTTCCATGGCTAGTGCACTTGGTACATAATCACCTCTCTTAGGTCTAATCTCTTAAAGATTTGGTTTCTTCCCAGCATTACCACCCTGGGGGACTCATCTTCAGTGAAGACACTGCAGGAGACCACCACCCCACCCATCTCAGGGCTTCTCGACACAAGCAGCTGGCGGATGCATGGGTCCTATCCATTTTCTAAGGTCTTCCCTGAACACAGCCTCTGCCTCAGGCAGGCAGAACTGACACGATGCTGTCTGACTATAGGAGAGGGATGAGTGTGACAACACCGTCCCCTGTGGGTTACACGTTCCCTCTGCCATGGTTTTGAGTCTAGAGCAAGATGCTCCAGATGTGAGTGTAAACATCTTGTTAGCCTGGAGTCTGCCTGGAGAACAGGTATCCTGGGGCTCAGCTGCTACCAGGGAAGGCTTTGCTGGAAACAGAGACAAGCCTGTGTGGATATATTCATGAAGATGCCAAGTGTTTATTGCTGGGGTAGGACAGCCCAAACTCAGTTATGTGAAGTGCTAGAATCCCAGGGGAAGACATGTCAGTCGGAGGGAGTGGAAAGAAGTCTTGAGCTGGACTGAGACAATGATTGGGAGTTAACTTGGGTGTAGTGGCACACACCTGTGATCCCATGTCTCAAAAGGCTGAGGCAAGAAGATTGCTGTAAGTTGGAAGCTGGCCTTGGCTACATAGTGAGCTCAAGATCAGCTTGGAATACATAGCAAGATCTTGCAATAAGACAATAACAATAACAAAGTTTACACAAACAGCAGGTGTGAGCTTTGGTGACAGCTTGGCCCTGAGATGGCCTGATGTGGCAGAAGAGCTGTGCATCAGTTTGTTTGCATGCAGGAGCTGGTGTTTGCATGCAGGAGCTGGCTGGGGGAAGGCTTTTGTCTGTCTGTGAGTTAGCTCAGCCCTGCAAAACACCTCCCCAATGCTGATTCTGGGTGCTGGGGGAGGGCAAGAGTCCTAAGCCAAAGGAGCAAACCAAATGTCAGGGCTTTACTTAATCATCATAATTAGGATGGAATTAAGGGTTTCCTTTCTACTTTAGGCTTGCAGCTTCTGCTGTCACTAAATACCATTAAATGAAGTGATACAGCCTGTGAGGGTCTTTCAGACTGTTCCCCTTGGGCTCTCAGAGGTATCTTTAGAGAGATTAAACTTGGAACCCATGGTGTAAATAGGAATTATCAGGCAAAATTAACAACAGTGGGTGGATGCCATTTGAGTTGTATATATTTGTAGTCTTAAGAAAGAAAACTTAAAAATACCTTAGAGCAGTGACATGTTTTGTGGCAGATTTAGATCTATAGAGAGGGACAATTACCCCATTCTCCAGGCATAATTATTTTAAAAATGTCTCCTGTAAGGCTCAGAAATTTTATGCTAAAGAAGTACCTGTGATCACAGAACCTGTTAGGTGTCTTGAAGAAACTAGTAGGCTTTGATCATCTTGCATAACTGAAAATTTTGCTTTCCCTCTCTTTCTTTTTATTTTTAAAACATGCTGATTACTAAGCACCTGCTTAGGCAAGTGCAGGGACCAGGGTTCGAATCCCAGCATCACATGCTGTGCTGGGCCCACCCTTGGGTGTGTTGAGCCGGCCATTGAGTCCTGGGATGTTGGTGCATGCCTGCAATCCCAGCGCTGGGGAGCCTGAAAACAGGAGGATCACTACGAGTCTGAAGCTGCAAAGTGAGACTCTACCAAATACATTAAAAAAAAAAAAAAAAAAGAGATGATGTTGGTTCATGGTTTTGGTTCATGTGGGAGGTTTGAGACATTTCCAGAAAGATGGATGCACTTTGAAAATATAATGAGTGAAATAATCCAGATATCCAAGCTTCAGCACCATATGATTCTCTCACTACACTGAGGCAAAAAGTCCAAAGAAAACAGTAAGAATAGATAGACTTGGACAAGGAGATGGATCTCATGCAACAGGGAGAGGTTCAAGGATGAAAGCAGCAGCAGTGAGGAGAAGGGGAGGGGAAATAAGTGGAATAAAGGATTTCCCACCATATGGAAAAAATATCTTTTGTGGAAAAAATATTTAATTTTAAAATAGAAAAGGGGACCAGAGTACAGTTTTAAGGGCCATTGCTTCTTTACACAGTATACGGAATCTAGAGGGGTTTTCAGGTTAAACATTTTCATAAAGCAATAAATCATTAAAACATAAAGCAAGAAAAGGGGACTTGATGTCTTACAAAAAAGAATGCACAGCTTACCGGAGTTTAATAAGTTGTGGAAATGAGCAGTATTGTGATGTAAGCAAATCACAGGAGAAGATGAGGTTCCCAGTGAGAAAAGAGGGTCCTCAGACCAATCTAGAGCATCACAGGAGTACAAAAACTCAAAAGCAATTTCTTCCATAAGAATAA
>PVKA01051721.1:0-12056 GCA_004027165.1 Ctenomys sociabilis | reverse complement strand
AAAAAAAAAAAAAAAAAAAAAAAAAAAAAAAAAAAAGAAAGAAAAGAAAAAGAAAAGGAAGGGCTGCAAGGTCAGCCAACATTTTGGTCCTAGCTTTTCAAGGTCAGTGAAGACCCAGGACATAGGAGAACCTGTACTGTAACATCATGTAACTCAGTTGTGTCCTAACTTTTCTGATCAAGGAAATTATGGGGCCACAGAGGAAAGTGATCATGATGTAGAGTGTGCCTAAGGAGAGTCACATGGAGAGAAAACATTCTTTCAGGCTTTCACAGAGAGCAAATTGATCAAGCAATGGCTGTGACTCATCCACAAAGCTGATACTAGCAAAGGATCTACAAAGTGCGGTACGGGGTTACAGGATAAATCCTGAGAGTACGTGACTGACCTTATCAGACACAACAGTTACATTTCTTGCTATATAAGTTTCACTTTATCTTGGTCTTAACCATCCAGCAGAAAAGTATAAAAATGAGATATATAAAGTAAAGCCATATTAATATGCTGAGCTGTGTAAGGCTCAAGCCAACAACTTCTGTGGATAACCCACTACTATTGTGGACTGCTGGACTGCATTGGATTGTTTTATTGAATTCATACACCTATAGTATTTAGATGCCAATGGAATACCTATCTCTGACAGGACTAAACAAAAAGGGATACAAAGAAAGGACCATTTTGTATTTGTATATACAGAATAGTCAGGATAGATATACACATACTCACACTTAATTCACTGAATAGAAAGATTTGTACTAATAGTGTGTGGGCAGGATATCCTGTCTGTTTCTTGTACTATGGACAAACCACTAAGAAGATAACAATGTACAATGTATTAATTATTGAAACTGTCCTATTAATCAGTTTTGAAACTATCTCACTGCTATTTGTTTCTCAATAAAATAAAGTGATGACATACAATTGTGCAACAATATAGAGTATTACTCAATTATTAATAATGTGATATTGAAGTCTATCAATATGAAGTGATATATACCATATGTCAGTGAAAAGGGAAGCTTACAAAATTGCATGGTACAATATCCTTTGAGTTGAAAAATATATGTATTATACATATATTTATCTGGAAGAATATATGTGTATAAAAACTATCTTTAATGGTAGTGCGTTATCTTTGTGTTCCTTTTTAATTCTTTTATTTATTTTCTTATTTGTATGTGTAATCCTGGAGGTTGAATTCGGCCTTCACACTGAGCTAAATTCCTACCCTATTTTTATAAGTCTTGCTAAATTGCCCAGACAATATCCCTGCCTCAGTTCTCAATTCTACAGGAATAGCCTGTTCTGCCAAGCTGCATTTTCTGAATTTTATATGTATTTCATATATATATATATATATATATATATATATATATATATATATATATATATATATAATTTCTATTGTGCCATCTCCCTGGCCCCTATGTACAAATATTTTTAAAGATTATTTTAAAGTCTTGATCCTCAAATTTTTTTTGGCAGAACCAGGACTTGCCAGAAAAGTGCTTATTCTACTGAGCCATCTCTCTGGTCCCTGGTTCCTCAAATTTGAATGTGAATTTTCTCAGGAATGGGTGGATGATGTGCCAGAAATCAAGAATGTGATTTTGATCCAGGTGTGATGGCTCATCCCTGTAACCCCAGCACTCTAGAAGGTGGAGATGGGAGAAGAGTAAGTTCAAGCTTCCCCTGGGCAACTTAGTAATTTAGTTAGCTCATATCTCAAAATTAAAATAAAAAATTAAAAAGAACTAGTGATGCTGCACAACGCAAAGTTCCTGGATTCAGTTCTCAGTACTGGGGCGCGGGGGAAGGCTATGAGTTTGGAAAAAGGCTTTTCACAGAATTCTAATGTCTTTTAACCCCAAGACCCTAGCCTCAAACCTGTGATTATCTAAGTCCCCCATCCCACTTTTCCACTTGAACATTCTACGACCTGTTCTGACAATACTTAGATTTCTCTTGTTCCCTTGAGCATATTTAGACATTTTTTCCTCTTTTTTCAAGTTGCACACAAGTCTTATTACAGATATTTATCAGAAGACTGTAAATTCCTTATGGACAGGTGTCATACCTTTTCATCTTAATATTTCTAGTATCCAACACAGTAATGATATATCTAACAACAACTGTCCTCTGCCTTACAGAAAAGATTTTGCAAATAAGAGGCTTTCAGCAGCCACTTGTAAATTAATGGGTGAATTAATATTTTTGAAGGGTCAGCCAGATAGCTCAGCAGACTAAAGCATTGGCTTAGGCAGATGCAGGGACCGGGCTTCAACCCCCAGCCTGTAGTGTGGTGCCCCTGCCCCTGAGGCATGCTGAGACAGTGAATGAGAATAGGCATGGTGGTAATCTCATGGCTTGGGAAGCTGAAAAACAAAAAGGATCACTGCAAGTCTGATCTGTGTAGTGAGACCCTGTAAAGCCTATACTAAATACATTTTTTTAAAAAAGTTTTTGAAGCACCAACAGACTTGCTACATATTACACAGGAGTAGTTGTTGAAAGGGCCACAGCAATCCCATGAATGAGATTCTTTTGGGTAAGGATGTTGGTAAGGAGGACAGGATGCACAAGGGCTTCTGCTGGAAGGAGGGTGAGAGGATGGAATTCCCACTCTGACAAATACTCTCAGAGCAAAGAAAGCACAAAGAAGACTTAGCATACTGACTAGGGTAAGTGCTTAAGCCATTTAGACCTTAATTTCTGCAAGGTAGGTCTATAGCCTGGGAAATTAGAAATAAGGCTGATTTAAACAAGCACACAAATTCACAGTGTTATCAGTACCCTTAGGAGTACTCTCCTTTAAATCTATATTCTTAACAGAATAAATGCAAGAGATGTATTGTACAACATAGTGACTACAGTTAACAATGTGTTGTATTCTTGAAAACTACTTAAAGAGTAGACTTTATGTATTCTCACCACAAAAAAAAGGTTAAGTGTTATGGTTTGTATCTAGGTGTTCCCTCAAAGCCTCATGTAGTAACTGGGGCAATTTCTAAAGTTTGTGATTAATTAATGATCCAGTGCTGGGATTATGGGTGGAAGAGCTGCTGGGATTATGGGTGTGAGTGCTATACCCATTCAGAGACAGATAGCCTGAATGTAATATAAAGAAGGGAGAGAAGCTTGCCTCTGGCACTGCTATCACTGCTCCTTCCTTTCTGCTCTTGCTGTTTTGTTGCTTTCTGCCGCCATGAACTGCTGCCCTCTGCCATGTGCTACTCTACCTTGGAGCCAGCTGAATATGGGCTGAAATCTATGCAAACTGTGATTTAAATAAATCTTTCCTTCCTTAATTCTGAGTGTTGGTATTTTGTCCCAGCAAGAAGAGAAAAGTAACCAAGACAATAAGTATGTGCAATAGTACATAAGTTAATTAGCTTTATATAGCCATTCTGCATGCATAAAAAATGTGACCAAACTATATGGCTATTTAAATAAATTGGAGCCATACATAGTGACACACACCTATAATCCCAGCCCTGAATAAGGATCACCACAAGTTTGAGGCTAGCAGGGGCTACATAAATTCAAGGTCAGCCCAAATTACATAACAAGACCCTGCCTCAAAAAACTTCTAAAAATTATTACCAGAGCTACATTAATACCCTTCAAAGTATTCTCTTTCATTCTTGGTTTGGTTTGGTTTTTGAGATAGGGTCTTACTATGCAGTTGAGACTGGCCTTGAACTCACTATGTAGCCTATGCTGACCTCAAACTCACCACAATCCTTCTTCAAGTAGGATTACAGGTATGCTCCACTATGCCCAGCTTTTCCCTTTCACTCTTTACACACTTATCTCATCATTCTTGCCATTTTCTAAAGCAGTTCTAGAATTACTTTTTTGTGTCTTTACAAGGTTTGATTTAAAAAAAAAAACATTATAAGGAATGCTGCTGCTGAGTACCATCCAAAGTAAAGGCAACTATTAAAAAAAAAGTGATGTGTCCTTATTCACCTTATTCACTGGACCTGATATGGTGTGACTTCTGGCTCTTCTCCAAAGTCAAAATGACCATGAGAGGTAAATGTTTTGAATCAATTCAAGACAAGGAAGCCCTCCAATCTCCCCCAAAAAATGAACCTCAACAAAACAAAACAAACCACCACAACTAAAAAAAGATAAAACATAAATAACAGTAACAAAAAAGACAAGGCATCCATAATGGCACTATTAAAGATCCAGAACTGCTTCAGAAAGTGGCAAGAAAGATGAGGTAAGTGTGTTTGAAGTGGGGATATTTTTGAGGGGAGACAAATGGCAATGTGTCTTTTATTGTGTATAGGTTTTAAATTTTTTGAACATTCACTACTTTTTCAGTCATACCTTGTACGTAATACAAAACATGTTGCAGACAATACACAGTTTTGTCAATTAAAAAACTTGAAAGCAGCAGGGCATGGTGGCACATGCCTATAACCACAGGACCCAGGAGCAGAGGCAGGGACTTACAGGTGTGTGTTTGAGGTCAGCGTGGACTGCATAGTGAACTCAATTCCAGCCTGACCTAAATGGTGTGACCCGATCTCAAAAATCAACCAAACAAAAAACCTGAAAGCACTCTGGAGATCTCAAATTTGAGCCCAGCCTGGGCAGCTTAGTGATTTCAGATGATCCTGTCTGTAAATAAAAAACCCCAGAGCTGGGGAGGCTGAGACAGGAGGATCACTATGAGTTCCAGGTGTATAGTGAGACCATGTACCAAATACATTAAAAAGTATTTGTTCTAAAGACGTTAGCATTGCTTAAAATCCTTGGACACTTTTTACCTGAAATCTGTTATCAGAGCCACGTGAACAATGTCTCAAATATCTGTCTTATTATACTTAGTCTTGAGTTTTTATACAATTAGTACTGTCAAGCTTATCTTTCCTATCACACAAATCTAAGTTTTAGAAAATTTCCAAGATCAGACATCAGACTCATTCTTTAACAGCAGAGAATCTCTTTCTTCTCTCCTGTATATTTCTCTCCTCTCCCTTCTTCTCCCCTCCCCTCCACTCTTCTCCCCTTCTTCTCCTCCCCTCCCTTCCTCTCCTCTCTTCATCTCTCTTTTCCTCTCTTCTTCCCTCCCCTCTTGTGTTCTCTCCTCTCTTCCCTTTCCTTCCCCTCCCCTCCTCTCTTCTCTCTTTTCCCCTTTCTCATGTTTGTGTGGTACTGGAGTTTCAAACTCAGGCATTCCTTCTACATGAAAGGCAGGAGCTGTACCACTGAGCTATACTCCTAGATCAGGTTAGTGACATTTTATCACTGATATTACTAAATATAATAAACTTTTCATATTAATAATCTTCATAGTAACCCCCTAAAAAAGGAACAGGTGAAGTTGTTTAGTAGCAGAGCATTTGCCTTGCATACACAAGGCCTTGTGTTCAACCCCAAGCACCAAAAATGTTTTTAAAACTCAGGAACTGAAAAGTAGCATTATTGTCCCAAGTATTTCCATCAGTGTTAATAAAGCAATCTGAGTAATCTTATCAGCATTAGTCAGATAGATTCTATCACTGGTCCCCTCCAAATTCTAGCCTCCAACAACAGTCCCCCAAAATGACAGTCCTTCTACCCATGAAGGACTTTGTTCTGACCACTCCTCATCACTTGTTACCTTTTCCTAAGATGTCATCTCCACACTCCTGCTCACCCACACCTCTAAGTCTGCAGACATAGTACACTACTTTCCAGATCCTCCTGATACTGCTCCTATTTTCTTCAAAAATTCATAATTTATGGATGCATTGTCTGTCTTCCCCTTTTGGAATGTGAACTCCATTAGGGTGCATGAATTTATCTTCTTTGTTGTTGGACCCCAGATATCACTGAGCACACAGCACATGTGCAGGAAAGGCGAGTCCAGAGAAAAAAGCAATCAATATGGTGGCACTGCTTGACATGGTATTGCTTCCAAAAAACAACATTCATGGGATAGATGTGTGGGCTCAAACAAACAGTCATTTTTTTTATGAATTTAGGACAAGGTCTACAGGGTGTACAGGGTCTCACTACACAGATCAAACTCGTAGTGATTCTCCTGTTTTCAACCTCCCAAGCTCTGGGATTACAGGTGCACACCACCACCGACAGTCTCAATCACCATCTCAACGCACCCCAGGGGTGGGGCTGGCACAAAATGGGATCGAACCCTAGCCGCTGCGCTTTGCCTAATCAGGCACTTTAGTCCACTGAGCTATCTGGCCATCCCATTAATGTTCTATCCTATTTCACAGTTATCTCATATTTTGTACCTTTTCAAAAATCTGGTAAGTTTAGCCAAAAACATAAAATTGCATTATAATTCTCAATCATTGCTGACATTTTGTAATAAACCAATAAAGTAAGTTTATGTTTAAGATGATACACTACTATATTTATATCTTCTTGAGCTTAGATTGTTTCTTGAGATAATCTCACAATGGAGCTCAGGCTCATCTTAAATTTGCAATCCTCTTTCCTCACCTCTTGAGTGATGGGCCATTTCTGGTAATTCTACATTCCTTGTCAGTACTGGGCTGATCTCTGTGTCTGTCCTGTGAAGCTCCCTGAGCACACTCACAGGGCTCTCTGACCCCTCCAGGTCTGGCTACCCTGACTCACGCTATAGTAAACTATGAATCCTTTAGTAACCATTTTAAGGATTTTCTGGATGTTTAAGTTATAAACCAGTACAGTTTATGTATATGTTTTTCAGTGCCCTGGTAGCAAATATTATTTCAATATGATGAAACTGAACTTACTTTTTGCTTGTGTGTGATATGGGGGCTTGAATCCTGGGGCTCTGCACAGAGCAATATCCCTAACCCTTTATTTAATTTATTTTATTCTACTCTATTTTTTATGGTGCTGAGGATTGAACCCAGGACTTTATGCCTGCAGAGCAAGAGTTCTACCACTGAGCCATATCCTCACCCCCCTCCTTATCTTATTTTTTACAATTTTGAGATGAGTCTTGCTAAGTCACTAAATTAGCAAACATTTGTTACCCTACTGCCTCACCCTTTAAAGTGCTGGGGTTATAGAGATGAGCCACCAGACCTGGCTTCATTCTGAGTTTTTGAAAGTCACATAAAGCAATTTTCCCTTTTCCAATTAAAATTAAACCCAAGCTACATTCATTCACAGATTATTGCACAAATGTTAGAATATGTCCATGGTCATTTCCAAATGGATGAAAACCTCAGAAGCTTTTTTACCTGGATTAGTTGTAATAATAGTTTTTGAGATTACAGTTGCTGTCATGCAGCTCCGAAATTTGTCAAAATTTATTCTTACATCTGCAGCAAATATTACTGTTTGGAGAAAAAGCCATTTAAAAATTATTACACAGAGACATAAAATGACACATATTGAATCCAATTATAAAATTATGATACCTGTTTCTTGTGGCATCCAGCTCTGTGCAAGTAGAATGGATTCATTATCCCAACTATATTTGTTTAAAAAGAAGTGATATAAAGTAAGTGCATTTGAAAAATAATAGGGACATTGTTTACCACAAAAGACAAAAAAAATCTATCTCAGTGGAGGAAGTTAACAATCCAGGTAGTCAAAGATAGAAGTTAAACATATTTGCTTTTACTTGTGTAGCTCACTGAATACTTAACAACTATGTAATAAATCACCTTTTCTGCACATACACACACAGAGACGCACACATTTCTAACAACTATCTGCTCTACTAATTGTTTGTTTTCCCAGATTTTGTACATTCCAGACTAGCTGAAATAGAGTGACTGAAAGTCTAAAGGCTTTCAAGTCAAATTTTAAGTCCATTAAAGTAGGATCACCAAAATAGGTGAATTGTTTAAGGGACTTGTTGAGTGGAAGGCAGTTCTCAGGTCAGTCTCCCCAGATACCTAAACACCAGACATCTAATGGTGCCTTGCTATATTTTGCAGAGTTTCAGGATGCAACCCCCCACCCACTGCCCCATTCCACTCCCAGGATACTTTCAAAGATCTGCAAAAGTTTGGCTTAATCCTTACACACGGGACTTAATAAACACCATGTGGTTTTATTTTTTATTTACTTTGACAGAACCCGGTATTGAACTCAGACACTTGCGCTTGCCAGGAAAGTGCTTATTCCACTGAGCCATCTCCCTGGCCCCTCACCATATGTTTTTAAAACAGAATATAATAGTAGTGGGTACGATGAAGTCCATCTAAACAAGTTTATATCATCTACAGTTCTCATTTTAAGGTCAGGCCTATAATCCCAGTACTTGGGAGGCTGAGGCAAGAGGATTGTTGCAAATTCAAGGCTATCTGGGCTACAAAGTGAGTTCAAGGCCACCCTGAATGGCATAGCAACCCTGTCTCAAAAAGACAAAAAAAATTAAATTAAGATCTCATTTTAAATGGAATTCATAAGAATTTATGAGAGGTTTATATTTTCATGTCTTTTATCTCTTATTATTCCTGTCTTGATATGAATTTCACTGTCTCCTTGATAAAATGAAAATAGTAAACTTGGTGATAACAGCAGGATATTGTTTTAGAAAATATGTAGGAGGTTACCATGTCATTGAAAAAGAAGACTCTGTTTCATCATAGAGTTTAACTTCACACCTCTGGCCTTTTCTTCGGTCTGAAGTTGTAAAATATTTTGGCTCTCCAACCTTAGAAATAGAAGGAAATCATAATTTAATCTATATATGTATGAGTCCTTAAATGTTAGTTGATGGAAATATTCAAATATTTATATTTTGTACATCTAATTAGAAATATTAAAATATTGAAAGAAACATAAATGTATATTTGATTATACAAAGGAGACTTCTAGGGTTTTTTTTTTGTTTGTTTTTGTTTTTTTGAGACAAGGTCTCATTATGCAGTTCAGGCTGGCCTTGAGCTCATTTTGTAGCCCAGGCTGGTATTGAATTCACAACAATCCTCCTTCTTCAGCCTCCCAAGTACTAGAATTACAGACATGTACCACCATGTTCAGCAGGAGCCTTGAATTAGATATATTTGGCTGAAGTTGTAAATTATACTTTGAAGACAAATGTATGCTTAAAGTTAAGACTATGTGTCTTTTCAATTGTTCTTTTTTTTTGACAGAACCAGGGATTGAACTCAGACCTTTGCACTTGCCAGGGAAGCGCTTACTCTGCTGAGCCATCTCCCCAACCCTTTGTCTTTTCAATATGTCAGAACAAACGCTTCGTGGTAGGACTCCTAAGGATACTTACATGGACACTCTGAGGGTGGGAGTGAACTTTCATTTCTGTATCCCTGTTGCTTAGCACAGACCCTGGCATGGAGTTCACATGACTGAATGTAACCAGTCTACCTGGGCTTCAGCATCTTGAATACTGATCTCTCCTTTGCCTTCAAAAAGATTAAGGTGTTGAGGACCAAATAAGGGGACCTACAGGAAAGCACTTTGACATGCTGTTCTGTTGTGTCTATATTGCATGGGAAGATGATCAAAGCAGTAAAGGTAAACCTGGGCCCTTGTCTCCACCCAATGGGCCCTTGTTTCTAATCAATAGGTTTTCATATAAGAAAAGCAAATATCTCTGGTATCCTCACAGAAACCCCCCCTCAGCACAGTCAGTTGGCTACCCTGATGCCATTATCACCATTGCACTCAGGACTCAGCCCTCTGGGAAAGAGCTGAAGAATGATATAAAGGTGCCAAGAAACAGCTCTAAAAGAGAAAGTCAGAGGAAAGAACAACCAAATGATGAGGAACATTAGCCACAAGATGAAAACTGGAGGCACATTGTCTCAAAAAGGAATTTTAAATTGAACAGACAATGAAGGTAAGAAAGAAAACAGGGGGGAAAGAAATACAAGATCTGGAAGAAAAAAATGACAAAAAGAATGAAAAGAAGTGACTAACATGAAAGAGGATTGTATGCTCTTAGTTTGGGGAGGAGTTTCAGAGTTTTGCTTGTGTTTAAACTGTGACAGCTTTTTCTCCACTATAAATAGAACCACATTATAAAGAACTATAGGGAACTAAGTGCCATGGAGCATTCAGTTAAATTATTGAGGAGGACTGAGCCTAAATTGTCTAGAAAGTGGCTTTTTTTTTTTTAACCAGCCCAAAGACAAATTTTATTGAGCCCCTCAGCTCTAGTTCTCTTTCTCCTGCACTGCCTTGGTTCCACAGAGTCACCCAGTCCGGCGAGAAGCAGTAAGACCCACTTTGCGCCCTGCAGGGGCATCTCTGCGGATGGTTGAGGACTTGCCGATGTGCTGGTGTCTACCACCTCCAAAGGGATGCTCTACAGGATTCATGGCCACACCACGTACAAGTGGCCAGCAGTTCTTCTTCGCCTTGTATTTGTGGTAGCCTCGGCCAGCCTTCAAGATGGGTTTATCAATTCTGCCACCACCAGCTACTACACCAACAACAGCTCTGTTGGCAGAGGAAATGACCTTAGAGCCCAAGGGCAGCTTCACTCTGGTCTTCTTGGTTTCAGGGTTGTGGGATATGACTGTGACCCAGAGACTCAGGCCAGCTTATCCCGGTCCCCAGGCTTCTCCTCCAGGCAGCACATGATGGTACCCTCAGGCATGGTGCCCAGAGGGAGAACAAGGCCAATGTTGAGTTGGGCCTTCTTGCTGCAATACACGAATTGGTCTGTGTGGATACCCTTGGAGGCAACGAACAATTCCGTACGCTTCTTGAATCGGTATGGATCCCGGAAGACCACTTTAGCGAGGGGTGCGCAGTGGCCGAGGTTATGGATAATGTTTTTCACGATGCCCTTAATGTAGCCCTGACATTCTGCGAAGTCCACAGTGTGTAGACAAGCAGCGCCCTTGCGATGCTTCACGTGTGCGGGAAACACAGAACCAGCACCCTTTCTCCGTCCACTGATCACGAGGCCCATGACGGCGGGTCTGTTACCGAGCACAGCCGAAAAAGCGAAAGTGGCTTTTATATTTTAAGAGTGACATAAATGGGTGTTAATTCCTTTATCCTATGCTGAGGTAGGAGGATCGTTGTGAATTCGAAACCAGCCTAGGCTACAAAGTGAGTTCAAGACCAGCCTGAACTGCATAGAGAGACCCTGTCTCAAAAAGACAAATAATAAATACAATACACAATACTGAGTGCCCCACATGCAGCAGGGTTGGTTATACTGGGTAGGGGTAAGAGTGGCAAGCAAAACAGCTGTCTGCAGCTGAGAGCTTGCCATTTGGGGAAGTCAGCATACTCAGTCATCATGGAATGCCAAAATGTAATCTGAGAAGCATTTGTATTTACAACACTATGTACAAGAAGAGTCTAACACTATGTATGTTTGTGTTCTGATGATCACCTCTCCCTATATTCAAGAAGTTATTCCTGTCCTTTAATTTTCTGCACATATTTTATTTTGAAAAATTTTGAATTGTTACTGAGGATTGAACCTGAGGCCTTCATGCTAAGCCATACTCTTATTTTATTATATTGTTTTACTTTGAGACAAGATTGTGCTATATCACTAAATAGCCTAGCCTGGGCTTGAATTTGTGATCTGCTTCAGTCTTCCACAGTGCTGGGTCTACAGGACATATACCACCATGCTAGGCTGAAACTTTATTTCTGAGGTCCTCTAGATCTGCACAGAAACTTAGTTTATCTTATCTACAGGATTCAGAATTTGCTTCAATAATCAAGATGGATTCTGGTGCCACAGAAAGCAACACATTTCTAGGCCTGTGGGGTGCTGTTCTACATACTTCTCAGCAGTACATGCCAAGCCAGTCCCTACAGCATCCCACGGGTGTTCTCTCTTTCCACTTTAATTTCTGAACAGCCTTGAAAACACAAGCACAGAACTGATTCCTGGTCTTAGTCAACTACCCCTGTTAAGGAACATGTTGGTTCTTCAGGTCAATACATTTTTCCTTTCTATATGTAGTTCTGCTTAATTCAAAAGCTCTTAGTGGATCATCTGCAATGATTCTGCTACTCATTTATAGAAAAAAATGCTAATTTCCCTTTAATGAGAAGTGCTTTTCCCTTTTCATTTCTTTGTTTTTAATGAGAAGTGCTTTTCTTAGCTCAATTTACTACTTGTCTTAGTAGCAAAAATTACCCAA